>QVOB01014090.1:0-96937 GCA_014839585.1 Pseudomyrmex concolor
TTTTCAGTACTGAATTTCAATAATTCTTATAATCATTCTGCAGATTAAAGTTAAAATGTTGTTCTACTTTTACAATACAATTAATATCTTAATAAAATTTAATATGAATTTTTTAATTACTGCAATTAATATTGATTAGTTGACTAAAGCTATTTGAAGTCATAATACTTACAATTGTAGGAAAACATACATATGTGTTACATTTCACATACAAGATATACAATATTTTCTAGTACTTAAAAAAGCGTTGCAATGTCTTCTTTAGCAAATCTTTTTTCATGTTGGAAATTGTTCTTGATAGAATCTGTTATTCAGGCGCGCGCGGATGTCACTAAAATTTACTGCTCTCATGTTACATGGAAAAATGTATTCATGAAAATTTTGGAAATATAATTTCAACAATGTTTTTACTTTATCTTAATGAAAAATACTTTAATGTAGCGATACTTTCTTTATACTGTTCAAAAATTATCAGAAAAATATTAGAAAAAATTAACAAAACAGAGGAGAGAGGGAGAGAGAGAGAGAGAGAGAGAGAGAGAGAGAGAGAGAGAAATGTCAGTAAATTAGGTTGAAGCCGATTTTTATGTCAAAAAGACAAAACCGATTGCACATGATAAGATATTGTCAATTATTTATTAAGAACATCATATTTTTGTATGCAAATGCAAGTATTTAATGCAAGAATTGACAACGAAGGACGAACAGGTGTCTTGATGTGGACAGATCGCGTAGCGTGACGCTTGCGCGAAACCCTCGCCAGGGGTGAGAAGCACCGGCAAGCTAGCCACCGGTTTGGGAGGGGGGGGGTTACTGGTAGTGAAATAAAAGCCAGTGGGGTAGTAGTTCGCGGCGGAGCAACTCCTACAGATCGTATTACTCTGCACATCAGCCTCTTCGAGGTCAGTTATCACTCGCTTTTACTGGTTTATCAGTGACACTAATGCGTTTGAAATCGTCGCGATCTTCTGTCTTCTTTGTCACGAAGAAACATTTGTTAAACAATGTATGTTCTAATCTCATCACAGCTTTCTGAAATATGTTTTTATAAATTGTTTTCATTTAAATTATTGATATCAGAAACATTTTAAATAAATTTTTAAACTGTTTTGCTCTGAATTTTAATTTTTCATTAATTTATATCTTTAAAAATCTTACGAAGAATCTCATAGAATTTCTCAAAAAAGTTTCTTCTAAATTTCTATTAAATATTTATTAGACTCGGGACATTAATTTTCCCTCTCTTTGCAATATCTTGATTTAATATCTTTATAATATTTAACAGATAAAGGAATAGAATGAAGTGAATCGAGATATGAGAAAATTTCTTCAAATCCAAGATTTTCTGAAATTATCGATTCGATTGAGAACTCAATTGAATTTGAGAACACATTAATGGCGACAAAAAAGTTAGAAGTGGTATCTACTACGATAATATTCGAAATTGCTCGCGCGAACGATCCGCTTGCTGATGTAACCTGTTGAGTATATAATCCTCATTTTTCAGTGATATATTTCGCTCGGTATATCGGATCAGTCTTGCGTCAATGATATTTTATCAATATCGATATCCGTAATTTGTCGAAAACGAATTTTCGTACGTAGTGCGAATTTTCTCTTGTCTTTAAAGAGGATTTTCTTTTAAAAAACATTTCCTTACTTACAAAAAATAAATCTCTTTGGATTTTTAAGATAAAAACTTTAATTTCAGAGATGTTTGATTGTAGAAAATAGTAACACTTAAATATATCCTTACTCGCAATATCATGTTTCAAGTTTCTGGTATTATTAGTTTTTCTAAATTTGCATTTTCTGGGAAGTTTTTTTCTAAGATTTTGCGAAATATATTTCACTTTGATTTATTATTTAACCTATTAGTTTGATTATCTTTGATTCTTTCTTAAGTGACTTTTAAGTCAATTAATTTCTTCTTAATTGAATCATATATCCTTTGTAAATTCTCCTTCTTTGTTGTGAATTCCTAAATCCCTTGATATATTCCTATTATCCCTTGATATATTCCTATAACTATTAATCTTGAAATATATCACCGTTATTCTGTTGAGCTTGCACAACAATCTTTTTTTAAGAAAGGCATTTAAGTTCAATATCTTTCAATCTTAAACGATGCGTTTTCAGATGTACAGTGCTATAAAAGTGTGTGAATGTCAGTGAGTGTAGTTTTGACTAAGCAATGACGAAGTCAACGACTGTGGAAGTCGTCTTGACAAATTCTTATGAAAACTCGTTGATTCTGTGGAATACTACTACTTCAAACGGAATCAGTCTAGAAACGACAAGAACCAGTCCTACTACCAATGAAGACGATGTTAATAAACTTAACAATTGGTGGGCGATGCTTGCCACTATCCTTGTACTGGGAACGGCCGCAGGAAATATCCTGGTTTGCTTGGCAATTTCCTTGGAGCGTCGGCTACAAAACGTCACTAATTATTTCTTAATGAGTCTTGCTATTACGGATCTCATGGTTGCCATTTTGGTGATGCCGCTCGGAATCCTTACGCTTGTCAGAGGTAAATTCACAAGAATATAGAATTTGCAATAATAATTTGCTTTTACTATATAATTTCCCTAATTACAATGTATTATTATTTATACATGTAGTATGTCATTAAGTAATAAATACTCTTAAGTTAATTTGTACATTTAATGATATTATGATATTGAGATATAGTAAAATCGTTAACATAATTTCATAGCGTATTGAGTAAAATGTTGCATGCCGGTTTTGAGCAATTGAAGATAGAGACAAGGAAAGTTACATCGCGCAAAAAAGAGCGTATAAAAATGTTATTTATCGTCGGTATTATTATGTCCATATTTTTAGGATCTAAAATAAAAGATTGAGAAATGTTGTACCACATGTAAAAAGCTGATTATTTGAGAAATAATCACGAGAAAACAAGAAACCTAGGAAGTATAGAAATGCTACTTACAAATGATTATTTGCTCTTTCGGATAATTTTTGAAAGAAACGAATTGCATAAAAATTTACTACTAAGTGATAATATTTACTCGATATTATATGTACCTATAGTATCGTGTTTCCACGCAAAAAATAAACTACAATCAAATAGTTGGACACTTGCCATGTGTGTTATGAATGTGCTATTTCGAGTGGCTAGTATATAAAAAGAAAAACGAAAATTGCAGAAAAGAAATGTAAAAAAATGTATAAAAATGTTTGGTTATTTACTGTCAAACGTTATTGTGTCTATTTTTGTACATTTTGGAATGAGAAAGGATAAAATTTCTCAATCTTCTAAGTTATTCTATTAAAATATAGGAAAAAATAAAATAAAATTTAGAGAGTAATGCTATTTATAAATTGCTATTGTAAATCACTACTTCGAGCAATTTGACAAAAGGTGAAATTTTGTGTAACACGCTATTTAGTATTGACATTGCTGCACACATAGCAAACCTAACATTTTTCTGCAATCTGAAATAAAATGTCGCGCTCACCTGTTTCATCATTTTTGCCAGAATCTCATATTATTTTTATTTATTGCTTATTATTATATTATTTATATTCTCTCATAGAGAAACTTTTATGCAAATTAGAAGCTTTTCAAAGAAATATTAGAAAAACAAGAAAGAGAGAGATTTGTCCTAGTCTCTGTACTTTAAGCAATTTGAAGAAGTAATTCCGTAATTTGAATAAAGACGCTAAATATTGTTGACGTCTCTCTATCAAAAGATCAAAATTCCTTCAAAGTCATAAGGGAAACTTTATCCAATGGACGAAAAATCGCACTACTTTATAGACTGTAGACTTTATAAGCGTTATTACGAACAATTTAAGGAGCCAGGAGAAACAGGTGTATAATCCGCGCTATTTATCGCCGACGTTAGCCGCATCGGTCTTCTCGCGTGATAGGATAACTTTTGCCTTCACAAGTATCTCAGAGAAGCTCAAGGCTCTTTGTTGGCCAAAACGAGGCGCGCTTCTGCATAATGGATGGCAGACAACTAGTGATGCTTGATACTCGCAGCTGCAACAGCAGTATATAGTTGGTACTGATAGCTAAATTTCCATATTCAAACATCGAGAGAAGAGCGATCGTGTAAGGTATTAACTCCAGCTTGTAGCGCGTTTACTGCTAAGACCTTTTTTTATCTTCATGAAAATTAGCAGCAATAATGATAATCCGATATGACAACTTGGAATTAGCTCTCAAAAATGTAACATTTACATTCCATAAATGAAGTCTGATCGAGAAATTTATTAAAATATTTTTATCACGTTGATTGGCTACATTGTTTGTCCGAACATACTTCTCAGACTATCTTTTATCGATTCTTATTTGTAAGTGTTGATTTTTATACAAATATTGAGTTAGTGCAAAAGTTCGTATCCGATTTATCATTAAAACTCAAGCAGAAATTTGGCATGTAAAAGTTTTTTATTAATCACTAATGTAATCGCCGTTGTTTGGCCGAAGAGCAGCTCAAAATAAATTTCTTTTGCAATCTCACCAAATAGAAAGCATCACCTTCTCAGGATGCAAATTGGCTTTTGCTATGGATTCTGCACGTTCATCTGTTAGTTTCCAAGTGCGTTTGCGTTGAACATTGCGTTGTTAGAATCTATTTTTCATTGCCACTATAGTCGATCCAAAAACAACTTTTTATATAGTCGGTCAAGCAAAGAAACAGCTGCAGAAACTCGATTCAATTTGTTCGCTTCGGTTAACAAATGTGGTACCCACATATCGAGCTTCAAAGTGTATCCAATCTTTTTTAAATATCGAAATGCGGTCGATCTGTCAATTTTGAGTCTTTCAACGATCTCTTCTGTTGAAATTCGCGTAATGTATTCTGCACTAAATTGCGCGCAATATCATAATTTATGCTAAAAGATCGGCGTGGTTGGTCATCAAAGTGGAAATCATCACGTTTAATTTTGCAAATCATTTCTTAATCATTCAAATTGCTGGTGCACAATCCTGATAAACATCTTGGATGTTTTTACAGGCAGTTTCAACCGGCAGTTACACTCTTCCGAAATTCGTGATATATCATAAATGCAATTTTTTTCGCTTGTTTTCAAAATTTTTTTTGCAACGCAAAATTAATCAAAACATAGAAGTCTTTTGTTCAAATGAGTATTGAATATGTCAGTTTTCCATAGATATGCAATATATACATATGACACTCAATGGCGGTATCATATAACTTTCTTAATAATGATTTAATGTAGAAATGTACTGTTACTTATAATGCGTATGTTTCTTAATATTAATAATATCTTTAGTATTAATATTAATACTAAAGATAATATTAATACTAAAGATATTATTAATATTAATTAATAATATCTTTAGTATTAATATTTAATTAATAATTAATAAAGTAATATTAATAATATTCTCTACTAGAAATACACACTTTTGCACTCGTTCAATATATGTGCAAACTAATTATTATTAAATTATTCTGTTTTTAAATACAAAATTCTTATTTATTATTCTTTTAATTTTTTAAATAGATTTCAATAAAAAAATGTTTTGTAGTTATATTAGAAAAAAATTCTGTTCTATTATCTGTACAGATGACCGAAATATTAATTATGACTCGCGTTTCTTTGGCAGGACATCACGTAATTGTATTAAAGCGTGACTTAATTTAGCCGGGGTAAGATCAAATATAGATCGCGGCTTACAACAAAAAGACAGCGGCCGAGCACGTCAGGTGTAAAACAAATAGGGAAACAGAAGATCGATGCACAGAAATAACTTACACGTATTTACGGGATTCGCCGCTCTAACTGCCCCTTAGAGAAAAAAGGATTCGTATCCTGCGCTGGTCAATCACAACCGTTGTTTCCAATACTGCCGTTCTCGTTTGCAAATGTATTATGTCACGTTACAGGAGAAATCTAGGTTTATATTTATGAATATACAAAATAATTTTTCTCTCTCGTACGGCGCATAAAAAACAATTTAAAATAATATTATTAGTACCATAAGTGCGGAAACATTTCAAAAAATATAAATTCGAGATGACAAGAATTAAACTAATAGAGGCCAAAAAATTTTCGCCATTTATCATCTATTACATTAGCTAAAGTCGCAAAGAGATAAGAACTTCTATCATGCAAATGTGAGAAGTGAAAAATTCGCAAACCTGAGGATTCATTAGCAAGGAAATAGATTTTGGAACAGCCATTCGTAATGAGCAGAGCGTAAGACGGAGGGATGGAGTCAGATTAAATGGAATATTCATCAGATATAATTATTCGTTCTCTGAAAACTTAGGAAAAGATCGGCCGATTAAACGTAGATAACGCGATAACTTCTGGAGAGAAAATATATCCTTCATTCTCCCGAGGGATACAAGATGGAAGGAAAAAGATCCTGAAATCTTGACGCGTGACTGTCAAGTGGGATACAAGATGGAAGGAAAAAGATCCTGAAATCTTAACGCGTGAAGTCGGATATTCTCGAAAATTTATGCATCCGGCATTTTAAGTTCTACAACTGTCAAAAAAGGCAAGTTTGAGAAAATCAAATATACCAAATATTTATTATATGAACGAAATGTTTTTATACTAATGAATAAAATAATAGTATTCTATACTTCTTTTACTAATCAAATATTATATTTATTTATAATTTTAAAATTTTTCAAATGTTAAATAATTATTTAATTATGTAATATAAATAAAGTCTTGTTGGGCTCCTTCATTTTATGTTTTTTTTTTTATAATATATATATAACAACTTAAATATAAATTCAATTCAATTAAATGAACAATTCTCTATGTTAATTTCTTAAAACGTAGCAGCGAATAAGACCCGATTTCTGATCTGGCAGGACTTGGTTCTAACACGTGCATGTGCGTTCTAACTAAACTGATCATGAAGATAGAACACGCGAGAAATATGGTTAATTGTTAAGTGTTCTATTGGGAAGACACATCTATACACCCTGTGGACTTTTGCGGATAGAACAGGACTTCGAAACGTGTCCTTAACTTTATTATGCGCTTAGAGAGAGAGAGAGAGAGAGAGAGAGAGAGAGAGGCACTTTAATAAAATTACATACAGAACCCGGTGCGTCCTGACGCGACTACTAATATCGATAATAGCGATAATATCGGTAATAGCGATAATATCGATACTAATTGGAGGAAAGATGCTTTCCTTCTCAGTAAAGAAAAGAGAACGTATTTTAATTAACTACTTATGCCGGAAAGTTAATCAAGAATAAACAAATTATCGATTTTCGAATCTCTTGATTTTTTGCTAATGAACTTATGTTGAGGACTAATATTACACGATAATTTGCGTAATTAATGTGTAATTAAATGTGTTACATGTAATATGTAACCTATGTGTGTGTGTGCGCGCGCGCGCACACGATATATGTATCGATTATTCATAATTAATTAAAAGCCCTTTACCATAGGTGTATTTACTTTGTGTTTATAGTTAAGTACACGGAACTAGAACGTGTCGGAGAATTTAGTGTAAAGATGTATATAATTATAACGCTCTCCACTCTCTCTCTTTTTTCCTGTTTCTATAACTAGAATATCTCAATTTGATCTTATGTAGATATATAAGTAAATAATGTATCTATTAATTATTTCTACAAACATTTCGAGTTTCACAAAAACGGAGAAATTAATACTAAAGAAAAACCAAACTTCTAATCGATTATTGATTTGTATTCTTATTATTAGTATTAATAATATTATTGAATGTTATAATGAATGTTGTTCAGGTTTTTACACATACTATCTATATAAGCTTTACAAAAGTATATTGTTTGTTTAGATGATAGCATTATCTAAAACATTATAATATACTAAATATATCGTTATAAATATTTCCTCTTTCATGAGAATAAATGTATAAAAGCACGATTTTAATATTGAATATTTCAACAAAATCGTACAGATAAATGATATAAAATTTTAACTGTAAATGTATATCATTACAAGAAACATAATTACTAAATTTGATGCAATTTGTAACATAGTAATTTCACTAAATAAACTTCTTAATAAAAAAGATATTAAGGTAACAAGTTAGAAACTTAATGAAAAACGCATTTATATCATGTAAAATCTTTTTAATAATATTTAACATTTTATGAAAACATTTATATTAATATAATAAAACAAAATAATAGTTTTTTTACTTCAAATATATTAAATTAGGTCCGACTTCTAGTTACAAAAGAAATGTCTGACTATGTTAATTTTATACTACTACTTGTGTATTACTCTTTTACAATTCGAATGCATTACAAATGAAATTCTATAATGTTACAGCAACATGTTCTAATTTATGTAAATAGACCATTTTAGTGAAAATTAATCAACTTGTCGATGGGATATTGTCAATCAGTCCACAACGATAATCGACCGTTTAATTAGGGAGCGGTTCTTGTGGACGACCTATAAATGGCAATCCTGCATTCCATCGTATATCATGTATTATACATATGTACATGACGTTGTTATGCATATATGTACATATGTATATGTTTTCATAAAAGTAATGAAATTTTTTTTATACTTAAAGTTTAAAAGTGTTACATTTAAAAGAAATAAAAGGAGAAACAGATAATGTCTTCACACGCTGGTAACATACTTTTACGTAAATATCGTAGTTTTTTAAATACCAATTTTAAATAATACATTTCACATAATATATTTTTAATAGTTATATTGAATGCAGAACAATGCTACATCGATATTTCGAGTAAATATGAGGTAAGATATTTGCGTGGCCTCTTGAGAAGAAATTATTGTTAAAGTAAGAAATGAAAGAAAAAGAGAGAAGAAGAAAAAGAAGAAAGAAGAGAATAAAAAGAAGAGAAGGGAGAAAAAAATACTTTAAAACGCAGAGCTTATTGACTTGTGAGTTTGTCGCGGCAGTTTTTATCGGAACGAGGTGTGAATGTGATAGGTCGAATCATTGCAAATCACCCGGTGTGTGTGCAAGCTGACACTCGAGATATCTTGGCTTATCCACTTGTACTTTGAGCGCTAAAACAAATCGATAGTGCCAATTTATTCTTCTCTTCTGCCCTTTGTTTTGCATACTCTGCTGCAAATTTTTGCCTAGATTCGATTCACTGAGAAATACAAAATAATTCAATAATTAAATTTTAGCTTTAATTCAAATAGTCAAATGTTTGAATATCCAAGTGTTATACGAATATTCTAATATCCAAATAAAATTTCTAATTAGTTTTACACATGCTCATTAGAAATTGTAAATATCATTTTCACTAAATTTTTGAGAAAATAAAAAACTTATGTAATAAAATAGTTTTATTTTTTTTTTTTTTATAGGACGGTTAGTACTCATGTAATTTTATATTAAGTATTTCTCTGGATATTTTTTATAAAGAAAACAAAATCTATGCTTGAGAAAATTTAATTAAGATAGAGAAACGAGCAATTAAAGAATTTGATTTCACGATTTTTATTTTGTAACTAACTGAGATTGTAAAAAGAGCTAGAAAGAGCATTGATTTTTTATAAATTATTTATCTTATAATCATTTGTGTAAACTCTCGCTTGTCTAACCGCTAATCTTCGAATTGATATGAAAAGCATGTATCAGAAATTTTATTAACTTTTAAATCCTCGCGCGCTTCGACGAACTTTAATTTCTGACATTCCGTTAAACAAACAAAAATTCCAAGACGCCCACCCGCCGTCGCTTCTGCTAATGCTGCAACGCATAGTTCCTGGAGAAGCTTATTACCTCGGATACCGAACTCCCACACAATCTCCTTCTCAGGTCCTAGATTCCGCAGTCGATAACTTGCAGAGAAAACTTATTTCTCTACGGATCTCTGATAAGCTAGCAAAAGCTCATTATGTCGACTATTAAACACTTTCTTGCATTTTGATTTGTAAAATCAATCGATCGATATTTAATTGAGCAATGTAAGCTGCAAAGCTGAATAGCGCGTCGATACACGAGATTAATTCGACGTGTTTATTGGAAAACCGTTGTAATTCCAACTCAATTGCCATAAATACAGGAAATGTATTATAGTTGCAATCGATTGTTACAAATAATATCGTGCCGCAAATTTCAAAGATTTTCTTACTTGTTCTCATTTTCTGTGATTCATATATATATGCAAAAAAAAAAAAATAAAAATCGATTATTTTAATTAAAGAGAGTTTGGAATATACACAAGACGAAAGATTTCTATTAGTTTCCAAAAAATTGATTAATTTAGTCTGTATAAAGCACATTTTTGTAATAATTTTTACTTTCCGTTTTTATTCCGTTATGCTTTTTCTCTAGCAAGTATATGCTCTCTAATTAAACTTTTTTTTTATTAAAATAGTATTTGCTTTTCTAAGTGAAAATATTGGAGAGTGCAATTTTCACAAACTTTTTATGTTCGCGTTAAACACTTTCAGAATGTTTATAAAAACTAAAACGTGAGTATGTTATAGAAAATGCAGATTTCACGATACATATTATATCCTCATTTCCGTGACGTTAAAATATATTCAACAATTCATATATAATCCTTTTATATCTTCCAAATATAAAAACTTTAGGAAAGAGATGTCGCGCGTGCGAAAATATGTTAAAATAACGTTATTTTTATATGGATTACACGATAATTATAGACCTCGGCTTTTTGTTTGTGCCATTGAAACGAGATTATGTACAATTGCTTCAGCCCTAATAGTTGAGAGAGAGAGAGAAAGAGAGAGAGAGAGAAAAGAAGAAGAATTCTCGCCTGAATAATGCCGTGCGGCTGTGGCGGCGGCGGCATCACCACCGTCAGACAAATGACATGCAACTCTCATTTACTCTTTGCTACTTCTGATCGACTTACAGCTCCGCGCCAATGCGAGCTATACGTCATCCGAGCACAAGTGCGCGCGATGCCGATCGTTAATCTCTGCTAATATTTCTCGTTACGTGTCGCAATAATGCACCGAGCCGCACCACGTTGCACCGAGCCGCACCACGCGTTTCCGCCGATTCGTTCGTTTGCGGAATTACAATCGCTAGTATACGAGTTTGCGATAATAACGGATGATTGTTACAAGTCTTTCTACGTAACTAATTTCTGCATTGACTGACTTTATATTTATATTACGTTTTCAAACTATGCAATATTTGCGATCAAATTTGTCACAAACAATTTATCACTTACTAAAATTACGCGAGATTTTGTCTATAAATTATATATACACATACAGTTTTTCTATATGTATACATATATGTATACATATGTACACATATCTGTAATATCTAACAAAATTGCGTTACAAAAGGAAATAATATATTTTTCGAATTGCGTAAGCAAACATTTTCTTGAGACAAAAATATTAATATTTATTAGTTAAATACACATCAGAATGAATGATTTCGCGAGTGCGTTCACAGATATATTTTACAACGTATATAATTCATCGATTATTTTCATTCTCTACATGCGTATGAAACACAATTAAATTCTCTACATTTACTGATTAAATAAAGTTGACCGGTGTGTGAGAATGCAAACGCGTACTAGAAACTGTTAATGCGGCCTAGAGTATACGTAATTAAACTTTTGGAATACGAATTACGTTCATAGCGTGTAAATAAACGATTAAATAAATTTTAGTATTTATTAATAATAAGAAAAGCAATTTACAGAAGCAAAATATAAATCAAAATATTTTTTAGTAAATTTGTGTAAATAAAGTCAAATATTCCGAGTCAAATTTTGTAACCCGTTTCGTAAGAAATCGAAAAATGAATTACACGAATTACGCATTCTCTCTCTCTCTCTCTCTCTCTCTCTCTCTTTTTCTTTCTTTCTTTCTGTCTTTGTGCAAGCAAGATTGCCAAAATTATAATTAAAGAAAACAGATTATCAATGACTCGATATTGGTGCTGTCGTGGTACTCTTGTAACTGTCACTTTTCTCGATGTCAGTGATTAATTTACTCGAGCGACTCGCAAAGTCTCTTTTTCCTGAAAATAATATTAGTTTTGAAAGATATATGGCCTAACGGCCTTTTATGATATATATTTTTATCTGCTTTTAAATATATTTTTAATTCAAGGTATTAAACCGTATTTCTTGTATGTATTTTGCAGAAGTTTTGGAGATGCAGATTTAAATCTCAAAAAATGGAGATTTATTATTCGCTTTGTTTTTCTAGTAGATTAAACATGACAGACACGAATCGTCGTTATCAATATCACTGAATTTTCCATGAATAGTGAATTGTTTGCTATTATGCGTCGACGAAGCCATCCGTTAACCAAAATTTATAGCGGCGCAAAAGCTGCATCGATATGCTTAATAGCTCGATGGTAGCCATATCAAGCACTCAGCAGTGATGGAACGCAATGCAAACGATGCCTCTTTAATAGTGCTTGTTATATGCCTGCAAAATTAAATTTATCCGCAAATTTTTGCGCGTTTATCATGCCGCTTGCTTCGAGAAAAAAACAAAACACAATATTACATATTAAAGTTCGTATGTCAAAATTGGCGTGTTTTCTGTGAAAAACTAAATGTTTATGTTCCTTGTATTCTTAAAAGATTCTCCAAGATTTATATTAGTTTAATGTAGAATTAAACTTTTATTATTTTGTAGTTTGTTTTTTACAAACAAGAAATAATAAAGACAAATAGAAAAAAAAGAGGAATAAAGTGGACTGGAATAAGAGAATCTTTGTATTCACAGAGAGCTATTTTATTTGCGCGACTTTCCGGATCAATCAGTCGAAAAAGAAATAAAAAAGAAAGAAATAGCGCGGTTCAGGATATGTCAATACATCGTCGCCGTCGTCCGAATTTGAGCTTGCACAATTCTCGACACAATTTCGCGAGATTTCAACTTGTCAACGAAATTTCTACTTGTAAATGTCAAGTTTGTTTTATGTTCCGACGCATTTTAAAGAGAGAGATCAAACGTTTTTTTAAAACCTTGTGAACTTGTTTGGTACAATTATATAAATAATTGAAATTAATAATTTTTTGATAAAAGTAATGCTATATTGACAGCAGATATTAAAGTAGTATAAAACATTTTGTTAGTATAAAACATTTTTGTATTTTTAGAGGTGAAAATAAATGTGTAATAAAGATACTTTTTCTATGATTTAATTTCAAATCAAACATTTAAGTTGTTGTTTTATATGAAGAGCTTGGTTATAAAAAAAAAGTTAGTATGTTACAGAAAACTGACATTTACAAAATTGTTTTTGCTAGAGAAAAAACAACCTTAAATGGAATACGCTTGAAAAGTTTGGCAAAATTATCATATATATGTTTCATATTTCATGAGATTTACGTATACAAACCCCAGGCGTCGTCGACTGAAATTTATTTGTTTTTTTCAATATTGATCTTTATTCTTATACGCATATGAAAATTTAAAATGCAAAGATTGCTGGAACCAGTTTCCTGAACATTCAGAAAAAGAAAAAACACATCGAGTTAGAAACAAATATTTATAATATTTCAACAAACTTGTTTTTAAGAGACAAATTTTTATATACTTATTAATATATTCAAATATATTTTAAAAAAGCAACATTTGTAGATTTAAACATTTTAAACGTTTATAATTTCGCGCACTCTTTAAAAGTCGAATTGCTCCAAGAGTTAAACCTATACAAGTCCGAGAATCCTAGAATTAGAAAAAGTTCGTTACTCCGTAAGTTTTCTGAAAGAAAGTTCAGTTTCTTCATGAATTCTGTAAAAGAAGGATTTTAGTCTTGAATCTTTTTCATTTTCCGGCTTATCTTGCCCTCTTTTACTACTTTGAAGGATCTCTTCGAAGGTGAAAATTTATAACAGCAACGATCGATTTAAAAGGCTTGCAGGCTTCGCCACTCTTCGCACGATTGAGAATTTCGCTATCCGCAAAAAGGGAGACGTTTATCCTGAGTTCGAATCACTCGTTACTCAAAAGTTTGATCGCTCCAGGCACTTGACACGCTTTACTCGAAACCTCCGTTGTGAAAAACCTTGAAAGCCTCGCTATGTTGTGCGTACAAAACCATCATTTTCTAACGTCGCTGTTTTCATTCAATTATAATAATTTAACACGCATTTTGAAAAAGCTACTGCAATGATAGATTGCTACCTTACTACTCTTTGCACATAGATCTCCAAAACAATATTAAAAACTTTTTTCTCTTTTCTTTCCTCTCTCTCTCTCTCTTTCTCTTTCTCATTCCTTCTATCAGCTCAAAAAATGTAAATGTAATTTAAAAGTTGTTTACGTATATATTTGCATTTGTCAACAAGTATATATATTAGAAATACTTGTGCTGTGTTTGTACAGAATGTGATAATTAATTTAGACTAAATTTTTTGCTAACTTTTATTGCTTTATATAAATTACAAAATATATATATTCTCTATTTATAATATAATGCCTAGAAACATTAACGTTATTCACTCAGATTTTGCATACAGAATTCGTTTTGCATGTTGCAAAAATCGTTTTGCAAATTTATAATTGGACGCGTAGACTAGAATATTAATAACGTACGTTATACACAAACTTATATTAGACATCGAACTCGCTTTTCTAATAATAAAAGCCTCGAAAAAAAAGAGTTAATTGCGACTGGCGAACAGTGGCACATGATGGATGGAAAAAAAAGGAGTATTAACCCACGTACCGCATACTAGTACCTGGCACGATATTCTCGCGCTCAACGGAACAAAGTGATCGGTGATTTATGACGCCGCCTACCTCTAGCCGGACATTTCGGATAGGAAATAACGTGTTTCGGATCGGTCCGGGACAAATATCTCGCGAGTTGGACAGCTGTGTGGCGAGCATGGCTACCCATAGATATTTTGACGAGAACGATACAAAATACACGAATGAACATACACGCAAGGGCAACAAAAAAATTACGTATACTAACAAATTGACCATAAAGTGCAAGTAGAGTCAGCAATCAATAATGACAAAACGAATATTTTTCTTCGTTTCATAAATCGGAATTTGATCGAATATTGTCCGAATTGTTTTTCGGAATCATTGAATTACATCTCGATATATATGTATAGCTCGAGTCTCTTTCTTTTTTTCTCTCTCTTTATAGCGCTCTCGCGCGTCTCGTGATCGTTCAAATTAATTCCCGCTCCTATTCTACTTTGAACTTTCAAATCGATTTCTATCACCGTCACATAGATTGAAATGCGTGTATCGGTATTTTATAGGTTTAAAAGAAATTGAAAGTTTTTTTTGTGCTTTCGCTTTTTTTAAGAAAAAAGATATAAAATATTTTAAAAAATCTCGATTAACTTTTTGATATACATATATATGTTTACTCTTCCCTCTGAAAAAAGGAGAAGCTTGTAATACAAAAAAATAATAATAAAGCAATTAAACTCAAAACAAAATTATTAGGTGATTTATCAAATTAATTGTAACAACGTTATTAAGTGTGCAACGTTTCACGTGTGTCACGAAGCACATATTTTTAATGAAGAAAAAAAATGGAAGATTTAGGATATTATAAAATACGTACTCATATATATAAGACAAATAAAAAATATAAAACAACAGTGACAAAAGTATATGAATTATAAAGAAGGAATCGTTCTTCATATAAACTACGCATGCAAATCTCCAGGAGAACGAGCGACAGGCTCGCGGCTTCAGTCAAGGAGTACGGATACGGTGAATGCATTAATAACACAGCGAAATGCTTGTCGGTGTATATATACAGCGGATAATCCAGTGACGTACGTGAATATGCAGTTTTGCTCCTGCGAAACGTGGCGCGCACGAAACAGTAATTGTGTTTGACAAGAATTGTGTTAAATTCCTTACTGCTTTGTATCTGTCGTTTTGTTCCAAAAGAGCTCTGGGTTCTAGGCATTTTCGTTTGCTTTCTCAGAATAGATCATTATCCCGATCAAAGTCACAAAAAAAAAAAAAAAAAAAAAAAAAAAAAATTTAAGCACGGTATTGCAACGAATGTAATTATTAAACTCCCAAATCCTGCAAATCCCGGATGCATTGCTATTTTTTTGGCTAATATAAAAATTAAGAAACACGATGACTCTTAACTACATCATAGATAATCTTATCTACATCCGAATCAGATTAAAAAGATACCTAACGGATCTTTTGAAACGTTAATAAATTTTGAAAGTTTAATAAGACCATAAAGTGAGTAATTCAAGAAGAAAAAGTTATTGATTACAAATGTTTTCCAAATTTTTCTCGAAGAATGTACATAACGCGAGAAACATGATAAAACAAGTTTTCAATTTAGAGTTTCCTACGTTACTATTTCTTTTTTCGAGTCTCAGCATATTAGAACAGAATTTTTGGATGTTTCTTGATAATAAAGTAAAAATCAAGTTGTATAAAGTATTTAACCTAGAGTAACAATAGAGTAAAAGAGTATCAAGACATGACAGACAGGAAAGTTCTGTTCATGAAATTAATAACAATTGGCCTCTTGTTTTAAAAAGAAAAGATAATTTGGGAAGCTTCTCTGTAAATCATTCTAGAGCACTTTGTATATTATATTGTATACATGAACTATGTATAGAAAATATATACTCACACTGCTTATATAACATTTCACATTATTGGAAGAAAATTATACGTACAAATAAAAACTAAAATATTATAAAATGCTATATATTTATATTGTGTATGATATATTCTTTTAAATTATCACAACATACATCAAAAGTTATTTAATGCAGTCGTAAAAAATTGAAGTAAAAACTTTAATTTTTTACGACTGCGTTAATTAACTTTTAATGTATGTTAGTGTTAATTTTTGAAATAATTACATCCCTTCTACAATTATATACATATCAATTAAAATCTGGACAAAATACAGAGTGATGTTGTTATTGCAAACTCAAATGAAATATCACAAGGACAAAAATGTCAAAATAATTGAAATTTATCTGAAAACCAAGATATATTTTTCGTTAATAAAGCCAAAGTTTAATTAGTAGCATTCCGAGTAAGCGCGTATGATTTATTCCTTCTGTCTATGTTTTGCAGGATATTTTCCGTTGTCGCCAGTTTGTTGTCTTGCCTGGATTTGTCTCGATGTGCTCTTCTGTACTGCAAGTATAATGCACTTGTGCACCATCAGCGTGGATCGTTACCTAAGTCTGCGCTATCCGATGAAGTTCGGACGCAATAAGACCAAGAAACGAGTGACCCTGAAGATCAGCTTTGTATGGTTCCTCAGCATCGCAATCAGCTTGCCCTTGAGCTTAATGTATTCAAAGGTAGGCTTTTATATCTCTAAATATATTTAAACAATAATATTTTATTTTTTGATTCTAATTGTATTAAAAATGTACAAATACACAATTTCCGAAAGAAAATTTATATATTATTGTTAAAAAATCCATACATCTCTATTTTTACGACCGTGATATTTTCTCGCTACACATTTCACTCAAAGAAATTCTTATAACGTTTAAAAGATTGCACGGTTTTGCCCTGCAAAGTCCCTCTTACAAACGAAGTTAGAAGCAAATCTCGATAACGAAAATTTATCGCTACTCACAAGAAGCTGTCGCTCATCGATCATTGCAGAATGCACGATACTAAGTGGATTTATATTGGGACTGCATCAAGTATGGCGCCGTTTCTCATTCGGTTTCATGCTAAATAAAGCAACCATGATATTTTCCACAAACAAACTTAGCACACGAATTGATGCGACATTACATTATAAAACAGTTGCTTTGAAACGCGGTCACGTAAATTTTTGTTGCGCGACGTAAGCGACGTTCTGTTGCGTTTATTCAACATTTGTTCCGAAGATCATGTCAGATTTCACTGTAAAAATTACAGTGAAATCTGATATGATTTACAACATGCAGTTTACAACATGCAGTCCGAATAATTGCACGTTATTTTTATGTGAATCTAGTGATTGTAATTTACTTAATGTAATCGTTTTAAAGTTAAATTTATATAAATTTTTTACTATATTTTAGAAGCAAAATTTTTTCAAAGTTTAATTTTTATTGCTGTATATGTATATATTTTTTTGCTTTTCTATATTCTTTTACGTTTTGTATTTTTTAAATATGACGGTGTTTAAGCAAAATACGAAGTAACATGCTGTCGGACTAACTAAAGATGTTCCAACAAAATAATTACATGCATCATCTTCAATTTTCCGCAAATATAAACATGGTTGTAAATTTCTCGGAAACTATCTGCATAGGTTTTACTGTGTACATCTAAAAGGTTATTTTCTTACTTCAAGCGTGCTTGTTGTAGAAGCTACAGCTTGCAAACTGCTTTTGCAAATGCGCAAACTACTTTCGTACTTTCATGCAAGAAAGAGAGAGAGAAAAGAGTACGCACCGCAAAACAGCGCATCGACGAGTACGTCGCATAAAGTTTCGACAACTTTGCAGCACCATTTACCGCCGCGTTGCCTTACCTTAGGTATTGATCCAAATTTCACGGCCGACACATGGTTCATTCAAACTTCCGTCCATCTTCAACGTGGTTTGTTCAAAACATTATCCGTGATATTCTGAAAGCGACAAAAATATTCCGTGCTAGTCGTAACACAAGCGTATATTTTACATTTCTTAATATTTTGAAATTATTCTATTTTAATTGTTATACACCGCGTTGTACAAATTTATATAAGAATATAAAATTCATCCTGATAGATTTTTTCTCAAGTTAATAATGCATTGGAAATGTCTTCTTAACACTTTAAATTTTACTGTAAAGAATTAAAAACTATATTGATATCTTCTCCACGTTTTCCATCAAGTCTACACGTCACGTTGATCATTATATATATTGACTGACGTCACAGCGGAATTCACACGAACACGTGCAGATAGATGTACACGTGCGACGTCGGTCGCAATCTTGCTACAAGAGAATGTCCATTTTCTCCGTTTACAGTATTATGATCAAACATTACTGATCAGAAAATCAGAATACAAGCTACACAGAAACAATGGAAACTGAAGACGGAAACATCTCTCAAGGAAAATTTATGTCAACAAGCCGCATCAAACACGAATTTTGAATTATCGAATATATTGCGCAAGCTTCTCACTAATTTCCGGAATGAAGCGTTTAAACAGACATGATAAAAGATTAGTGTTTCTGTGTGTGTAAGAATAAAATAATTAATAAATAATTAAATATAAAAAATTATCAAATCAACAAGATATCTGACAGAAATAATCAATATTTTTAGTTTTAAGCATCTTTATACTTATAAAGTAATTTTGATGAAATTATAAATATAAAAACTGAACAAGATAAACAAATTATACTAATATATTGTACTATTAATATTTAATGATATTAAAACTAATAATTGTAACTATATATAATACTATTAATATATAATGTACATATTATTTATATTAATATTTATAATTTTGCAGATAAAATAATTTATATACATGAAACAGCCAATAAATTGAGATAATTAACGTACAACATATTAAAATATCTTTCTTGATTTCTTTTAATAAAGATTAACACAAGAAGGATTTTTTAATAAAATTAAAGTAAAAGTGGAAAAATTATATATATATATATATGCATTATCTTATAAAGATTTTTACGAAGCTACTTATTAAGTTATATTCTCTTTTGACTTTTTGTTTAACAATCTAATTTGAGAATTACAAGGTTGAGCGATAGACAACACAAGGCTGTGACGCAATTGCTTTATTCAAGCTCGCAGTATTTCGCTGATTAGATAGACACGCAAGATGAAATTTATGATAAACAGTAAAAAAACATATGAAATATTAACAAGAAACCAGCGAGGGCGTATTGCGATTATATATCGCAATGACGTATGACAAAGTAGGATAATAGAATAACTCATGTTTCTAATTCTTAATCTTCAGTATATTCAAAGGGCTCAGGCGGATCAGCTTCCTTCTCTTCTTCTGGTTTTGGTCCAAAAGCTGAAATCAAAAGTATACACATTTCATATTGTATGTGTATCAAAAGTATACACATTTCATTAGTCAAACTTTGACTCTGATATTCTAATAATTTATCCTTAAAACATTTTACTGTAATTTAATACATTTTTTCTTAAAAAAAAATAAAAAGAATAAACTATTAAAAACAACAAACTGTTTTGTATTGTTAAAAAAGTATTGCGTTATTAATATATTATTTAAAAAATTCTCTACGCACCCACATGAATTTTATCAATTGCCTACACGCAATGATTTATTTATTTAATACATACTCATAAACAAAATGATTAAAACAGTTAAAACAGTTTGATTTAGATAAGTTTGGCAGTACACTTGCTAATTTTTTTCTTAAAACTTTAATTTTAAAAATTGATTTTTTTCTAAAAAGTCTTATTTTGTAAAAAGTATAAAAAACAATCAAATCTAAGTTCGATTACTCACCGGCGACAGGCTCAACAAGTTCCTCTTCGGTATCGGTCTGTATGTGCTTGACCATAACAATGCCACCGATCTGAATGTCCTTGACGGGAACATAATGGCTGCTCTCAACCAGCTGAATAACCTTCAACTGCTGACGCAATACCCGCGCAGGATTCTGAAGAATTTCAAAACTCGGCTCGGATTCCTTCTTCTCCTTCTCGTCATCTTTGCCTCCTTTCTTTTCGATTTTCTCTTTAGATTCTTTGACTTCTTTCTCGGTAACTTTCTTGTCATCCTTTTCCTTTGGAGATGTTACAGCTTCCTTTACTTCTTGAAGCTCCTTCGTCTCCGAAGGAGGATCCTGCAATTTTGCGTTAGATTTGCTTCTTCTACGCAGTATAAGTTTGTAGTATAAGTAGCGTACGCTGCGGAGATTTGATTTTGCTAAATCTGCAATCTATATTAGCGTGTTCTTTTCATATAGCGTTTTTTTGCTGCATATATGTCATACATTTACTACAAAGATCCAGGATATGGAAAATCCTTCGGATAGATTACTGATGTGTTTTGGAAAAGAATTTAGTTATTTGATGAGAAAGATGCAAAGGACAGTTTTACTTGTTGGAATTTTCTTGTGTGTGTGTGTGTGTGTGTGTGTGTGTGTGTGTGTGAGAGTGAAAAATCTGCCACTCATTTTTTATATAAGATAGTAACGTGCTTAAATTTCCGACATATATGATAGTACACTCAACATATACACAAAATAAAATTATATAAAAATGTACAAAAGTATGTAAGGATTTACACATACTATGTTTATGAAGTTACATATACAAAATACATTAAATACATTAAATATTTCACTATGTTCTAACGTTATTTCTTAATACATCAAAATTTCTGGAAAATCTTATGATCGTAAAAATATTATATGATTTATTTTACGATTTTACTATAACAAAAAAGAACAGCCACACAGTATACAGTAAAATACATAGCGTACAAGAAAAATAACACAAATAATTATTTTTAAAAAGTAATTTTTTGTATCTGTAATATACAGAAGGGACCGCTTATATGTCGCCGATTCGAAAGTGTTAATCGACATATACGAGAATAGTAGACTAATTTTTTAAAGAGGCAAGTTTCAACTGCACGGAAAGTAGTTTGGTTGTTTGACATAAAAAACTCAAATTCTTTTTTTATGTTGTAAAAATAAAGTTACTGACATACTCTCAAACAAAACTGGTACACAAGCAATTCCTTGCTATGTTTCTTTTTGTGATATATGCATAAAGTTTCAAAATTTTTTTAGTTATTCATGCTATTTTTCTCTGGTTAAAGCCTAATTTACTTAGATCTAAACAAACTTACGACAAAACATTTTGATATGTTTTTCAACTTACCACTTCCATCTTCTCTTGCAAATCCCTAGCCTTCCTCTCGGACTCGCGTCTTCTGGCACGAGCGGCTAGACTGAGGATAGCAATAGTTGCTTTCTCCCGTTCTTCCCTTTTTTTCTCTTCGAGTGGCGCAGGATAAGCGTATACGCTCGGCCTGACATTTGACCTGATCTCCAGCTTGGGCATCTTCAGCTGAGCATTCAGGGCGATCAAGCACGTAGGTGTAAATGCCAGAGCTAGACAGTGCGCCAGTGGAAACCAATACCAGTATTGGGTAAACACCAGGGCCCCAACCACCGCTAACATGTTTGTATGTCCGGTCCGCGATTGCAAAGACACAGTAACATTGCGACCGCCTAAAAACCGCAGAAAGTTGCTTGTATTAATCTGCTTCGGAGTTTTTATATTATTTCTTTCGTGGTCGCAAAAGATTATCAATATTCGAATCTTTTTAACGTCTCACCAGCGTCAATAATTCCTTGCGCTAGAATAGCTCCAAATTTGGCCATCACATCTTCGTGCTTGTCTACAACGACCTTAGCGTACAATGCTCTGAAGTCTTTAACGCGAGGACACGTAGATTCTGTTTGCTGGATCAAAATCATGGCGGAGGCGATCAGTGCGCCCTGCCTGACAAAATTCACTGGGTCATTAGTCATCGGGTCCAGTAAGGCGATGGCTTCCTTCAAACCAGTGCCTGCACAAGCGATGCCTAGTGCCATTGCTGCTCCGTATCGAACATGAGGATTGTAACTTTCAGCTAATAGTGACACTACGCTGGGACATTGTTCTGGAGTGCTAGAATATGTAAAAGACCGTGATCCTACTTTGACTCCTCTAGGAGTGGACAGTAGTTGCTTCAATATCTTCTCATTTGTAACATTTATTTGATATCTCTATACTATTATGTACCAAAATAATATTTTTCCGATTCGCGTCGATGTTAAATTTGATGACTACAGAATACCTACGTCTATTGCTACAAATAACACATTGCCGTATGGCGACGTTTCAAACTGCTCTCGAAGATAAACAACACTTGAATCTAAGAATATGAAGAGAATATTATCGCAACATTTATTCAGGCACTACTGTATTAATTAATAAATTTTGTTATTCTGTTCTAGGACGATTCGGTGCTGGTAGACGGAGCCTGCCAGATTCCTGATCCTCTCTATAAGTTAATTGGCAGTATAATTTGCTTTTATATCCCATTGGGCGTGATGCTGCTGACATATGCATGGACAGTAAGACTCCTTGCGAAACAACAGCAAAACATCGGTGGGACAGGACCAGGTTGGTCATTCAAATCGGGCGCTGCTCAGAGTGCAGGATATACTAAGTTATATATCGCTGTATATACCAACTTATTTTTATTGAAGATAAAGAAACTTGTATATTTTTAACGGTGTTTTTTTTACAAAGTTCTTTTCTTAATAAAACTTAACATTTAAAAAACATAAATTTCAATAAAAGTAAAAGATAAAATTTATGTATGAGAATCAGATAATAACAAATAAAACAGATAGAATTGCTACTGCATAGCTACGGCTCTTATCGCTTTTTTATACTGTTTATTCATTGACAATACTCTCGTTTTTTTTTCTTTTTTTCGTTTTTTAAGACTATGAGCACAAAGACAGCTACGATTCTCTTTGTTGGATAACAATTATTTATTTTGATTTATCGGCTAGCTTCTGGAACTTCAAAGAGAAGCGCGCTATAGGCATTTTATGAACAAAAATGCTGACATAACTTTGTACTAGTACAGAAGAGTCTCAGTAAAGTTAGTTTGTTTCTCTCTCTCTCTCTTCTCCCTTTCCTCCCTCTTTTTCATCTCTCCGTTTTTCCGGGACAGAAAGTTTCATCAAGAATTCGCTGCCTATTGTCGCTTTTACCCCGACTACTCTTCGATTACCACGTCAAACAAAATTTGCATATCAACCCAGAATGTATGGCAGAATGCATCGAATGCGCTACATACGGTTATTGTGTAATAAAATTCTTGTTAAAATTTGTTCTTTCTTGATTGAATTACTTTGCAAGTTTTAGAAAAACAACGAAAATTAGAGCATATGCTCATAAAAGATAATTTCCAGAATCAGAAATATCAAGAATAAATATTGTTTTGTGATTTCGTAAAATTGTTTTCATTAAAAATCTTTGTGTAAATTTTCAAAGTTTAAACGAAGCAAAGTTTCACAGTTATAGTCTGTTACTTCGTTCGTTTACATGCCTATTGTGCAAACGTAGTTTGTTATCGCTGTTTAAATAATTCAATATGCAACACAAGGAATGCACGACTTCTGACATATGATTAATAGTATTGATGTTTTTTCATTTTTGCTTTTTTTTTTTTATTAAGAATTGGTTCCGAGATTGATGATGTATGTGATTAAGCGAGCTTTTGTCTAGAAGTGCTTTGCTACAAGAAATTTTATCAACACGTTAATGGAATCTGCTGACGTCCACGACGTAGATATGCAAATGCTGGTTGTGCAAAGATTTCGGATGCGACACAGTATGCTAAGAGGCTGCCGGTGTCCGGCTACTCGTCGATATGAAAATTAATCGATATCTTGCGGCATGCAAGCTTCATTTACATGCGCCTAGTATTCTTTAGAATGGAAAAAATCCCGAATGCACAACACAAAGATTCATTGCGTCTTGACAAAGAAAATATACTGAAAATATTTCAAATTAAAAGAGTACAGAAAGATAATTTAAAAAAATAGAAAATTTTATCAAAATTTAAAACAGTTAACATCATTAATAAAAATAAAATATCATGTTTTCGAAAAAAAAATAAAACTTAAATAATTAAAATTTCTTAATCTCTGATATAAAATTTCCCAATAAAAATAATCATGAACATTATATACATTTTTCTTTCTCACTTTATCTCTAATAAAAAACCAATTAAAATTTTATAAAATATATTCTTTTAATATAAAATAACAAAAGTTCTTTTTTTTTTCTGAGAAAAATAGTTTGTTCTTTAATTAAAGAAAAAACTAATAAATTGTTTAAACAATTTTCGGTCAATTTGTAGGATTTGAGCGGCGAGGTACATGGAGGAAGTTTCTCTTGAACAAGAGCTCCGGCGGCAGCGGCGGCACGCCACAACACACCTCCGGAACGTCAACCGACACCGAGCTAACCACCCTTGACACCCACGATCTTTGGCTACCGGAGAGCGAGCCTCCACCTTCGGCCATGTCTGCCCTTCATGCCTTCGGCGCAGAGATGCTCAAACTGTCGAAGGGTCTCGAGGGGATGGCCAGCAGCCCCGGAAGTCAAACGAGATCGACACTTCCGCATCAACAGCAACAGCTATTACAGCTGCAGCACGCTTCGTCGCCTCGCAGGTGCAGCTTCCGTAACGGGTATGCCGAGTATATTGCAATTCAGTTGTGTGTTTGTTTATCAGTTCTATACACTTTGAATAATCTATTATTGAATAATCTATTATAATTTATATTTAAATTCGCATGCATGCGAGTATATATTTTACATTTTAAATAAAACAAATTTTTTAATAAAATAAAAGTAACATAAGCATAGATTATGTCGATATTTTTTCCTGATTTTTGTCATATCGATGATTCTAAATAATTTTTACACTTTTTGTACATTCTCAATTTGTACATTGTCAATTTTTCTCTTTTTGATTTTTAATTTCACAATTTTCTTTTGCGAAACGATAATCCTACGAAAGCGAATCTCGACGCGAAATTTGCGAAAAGACAATGTCTGAGCTGGATTTCTGTGGCGGAAGTTCTCGCAATTAATAACGACGTATCTATCGTATCGTCGTAATCTGCGGACTCTCAAACCGCACTATTGTGCTTGACGGCGAGGCGCTCCCGTGGCAATACGAAGTGGCACGAATTTGTGTCACTTTGTTTTACTTCGGGATTTCTCTTGCACAACATCGTGACTCATCAGAAGACGTGGTTAGCCTTGCGTCAAGCCAGCTTAAGCAGCAGCCGCGACGACGTTTTCGAGGAATTTATGTCGTTTGATATATTCGCAAACTTTCTCGCAAAAATCTTAAGGAAGTTTTTTATTGTTCACATTTCACATTCGTGCTCGCCATTTAAATTCATGCCTTCGATTAACGTCTTCGACTTTTTTCATTCACGCACGATATCTTCATTAATAATAATCTCGCAAACACATTTTTTGAAAATTATAATAAAATATAATTTTAATTTTATAAAATATAATTTAATTTCAATTTAATTTAGTTTTTAATTTATTTTTTTAAGTCGCAAATGTATAATGTATAACTAACTATAACTAAGAAAACTCGACTTTATATTCATCGGAAAGTTTAAAGCAAAAAATGCACAAGAAGCCTGGAATACACTTTCTACATATAGGATCGCTACTTTTACTTTGTAAAGGAAATGAAAGTAAGTGAGAGAGGAAGAAAAATTTTATTTCATCGTTTATAGCTTCTAACGTCCCTCTCGATCGATGGGAATACGCAAGCTAAAAGTGGAACGTTGAAAATGTGTAGTGTGTGGCAGGAATATTAAATAATTTTTTCGTTCTACCATAGTAAAATATGTTTCACACATAATTCACCGCGATCTGTCGATTGTCTATCTTTATTGAATATTCTCACTTTTCTCTTATTTTTATTTCGACGTGAGGAAATACGTGCGCGCGATTTGCTATAGACGAAGCGAAAATATGATATCCCTTATCACCTTCTTCTTGAAAATGTGATACTCACTCAAGATGTACACAAGAGATTTTCAGAATGCAAATAGTTGGACAAATACCAAAGAGCAAAATTCTATCGTAAAATTAAATATATGGCGAAAATTTCTCAAAGTAAATTGATATAATCAAAAATAAATATCTCGCGAACTGCGCTTTGTAATTCCCTTAGTTTCCTTTTCTGTTAATAAGATGTATAAGTAACGAAATTTTGCAAAGCCAGATTCCTTTGAATTGAATGTTATAACAAATTCATCTCTGTGTTTGTAAGATTGTTGCATTCATCATAAAAATTAACCGAAATCTTAGAATAAAGTTCAATTTTACAGTAAATGACAGTTTGAAAATAAATTCGTGATATCGCAAAAGATTTCTACAGAGTCGAACTCTTATATAAAATACACATATGGCTGATAAAACTTACATGTGAATTTTTAAAAGTTATGATAATCGCATTTTCCTAAAAATTTTCCCATGTGACTGGAAACGCGAAAAGCAAGCTCGTCATCAGAAAGGTCATCGCGACGAGAAAACGCATTTATACACGGTAGCCTCAAAGTGGATTGCACTTAGCTGCTGGCATTCAAAGTACAAAACGGACCAACCCATAGACGAAAAGGGCGAGCAAATGAGAAGGATGAGTAAGAGTGATGCACAGTGGCCACGTACTTAAATAAACTGCTTTTGCTCTACGTGAACCTCTAATAAAGGAATGCACTTAGGATCGTGTCTTTAAATGCATCAAACGAAGATTACTTCTCTATTCTGCGCAAAAGACTTCGGTAGATTTTGCGCGCTTCCTCCTGTCGATGTTTTGTATAAAATAAACTTGAATGCTGAATTTTTTAAGAATTCTTAAACTGGTTCTTCCATTAACAATAAGTTGACTTACAAAAAATTTAATAATCTTAATGGAGCTATCGTATATGTATAATATATATATATGTATATACACACACGTGTGTGTGTGTGTGTGTGTGTGTGTGTGTGTGTGTATAATAGAAATCAAGAATTTTTTTTTACAGATTTCTGGAAAAGAAATTCTGTATATAAGTTGATATTTATAATACCTATCGTAAAAACAGAAATGGAGCGAATCAGCTTCCGTATTGGAAATACATTTGTTCCTTCTTCGACCAGACTATCTCTTCCTTCCTTCTACTTCACCCTCTTCAATTCACCTCAACCAATATTTTCCTCAATTTACCGTCAAAACCGCAACCCATAATATTCTTCGAGGACAATCGAACCTTTTTCTTCTTTCTCAGAGCAAGTATCCTTAATTATTCTCGAAACTTTGCCAACGCGCGTCTCCGAAGCGCTGATAAAATTATCAATCTTTGGTAATTGATAAATAACATAAAAAATCAAAATCTTTAATTTTGTTTCCTTTCCAAAATTAAATTCTAAAATGTTGCATCATTATTTCAATTTTTATCTTCAGAGATTTTACTTGAATCTTTTATATTACAATTTTAACTCAGAGTTTTTAAAGAACGAAGACTGATCTTAGTATTTTTTAATTTGTTTTTAGTAGTCTAAATGATTCTTCATTTATTACATATTACATTTAAATTTGTTTTTTGTTTTGATTTTACTTTGTTATATTTTGTATAATTTATTCAATATATGGACACTTATTGCTCAATTGAATTAAGTGAGAACCGATAACGGTATCGGCTGTGAAAACTTGCGGTCGACAAAAGTGCTTGCAGCAGATCTACATCTCGCGCGTTTCTAATTTGCAGCAACGGCAGCAATTTTTTCCTGTGTTCGCGCTCGTGCAATCTCGCAATCAATTACGCATCGCGTTGCAAAACGGGATGCAATCGCGTTTTCTTCTTTTTTGCACAGCTGCACGTACACACACACACACACACTGTGGCCGATATCATGTATCGAATGATAAAGGAACTCACGCGTTCGTATCGAACAATAGAAGTAGGTATGCACATTTCACGACGTCGATCCCTTTGTGCAAATGGAACGTAACAGAAATATCCAAATATTTTTCTCTCTTCGACTGACTTTGAGCGACAATTTTGTGTTAAACAATAAGGCAATTATCCTGAATAATAAAGAGCTCGGAAAATGAATTCTATGTTGAAACGCGAACGTTGTCAAATGCTTTGGGTCGAGATACGTAAATGGATTAATTTTCAACACGATTAGGATTGATAAAGAAAGCTTTTGTCTCGCGCGTATAAAGCTTTTCGAATATATTTCTCTTTTCTGTTCAATTTGATTTATAACGTTGGAGAGATTGCCGAGAGATGAAAAAATAATAGAATTTACGCGCTAATCTCTCAATAAAACAAATACATAAATTTTTATCGCAAAGTGTAGATTATTTCAAAATCAATTGATAACAGAAGCTTTGCGTCGTATCTACCTAGTTAGTTTTCTTGCTTGCATTTGTTAATTTTACAAAAAGAAAAACTTAGCTTAAATATGAAACAGTTAATATCACAGTATTATCACAGTAACAGATTGCGAATATATAAAAATTAAACAAATACAAAAATTATTTCAATTTCTCTTCTCAAACTTCCTCTTTTAATCAATTTATATATAAGACTGATTTCATATTTAAAACGCCATTAAAAAGAAGTATGTAATCTTAATTAAAATATTATAATTTAAATATTTTCACACTTAAAATTTTCTTTATCATTAATTCTCTCGGAACAAATATTGATTTATCTTTGATTTATTTTTCTTTATTCTTTTTTAGGAGCACGGAAAGTACGGAAAGTAGTATGTCTTGCTCGAGAGCAAGCTTGTCGACACAGGAGGATTTTACGAGTCCTTGGAAGCACCGAAGAAGAGCATCGACTTACAACGAAGCGCACATGGAGAGGACAATTCAAATTCTGGACTCACCGAAGACTCCTAGAAAGAGATCCTTCAGCTTTCACGAGCAATTTTGTCGCAAGAGCGAGGACGAGTCAATGACGTGCAGAAAATGTCACGAAAAAGGATCAGAAGAACCAACAACATCACACAACCTATCTTGCACCTGTCGTTTTGGAGAATCCTTGAAAAAACCGCTACCTTTAAATGAAATCGTCGTTGTCTCTAGCGATGTTGCAAAGCATATAAATAATAAGAATCTCGAAATAACTTTTCCGGGCGAAACCACGAGATCGATCAACAACAAAAGTCTGGAAACGGGCCTATTACGTAGAAACAACAGTGTCAGATCCGTCGAGAATGGTAAAGGCTACGAACAGCTGACTATCGCGAATTCTGTGGTTACGTGGCGAGGCGGAAGACGAGGCTCTAGTCTAGGTACGTGATAAAAACAAACTGTCAATAACGCAAACAGCGATGCGAACTTTTGATTAACTTTTTGATAATTTCTGAGAAATTGCATGTGCTTTCCGGTAAAAATTGTGTAGTGAAAGAGAGAGAGAGAGAGAGAGAGAGAGAGAGTAGATAAGATCTTGAAAGAACGATTCGATCAGCTCTTTTAGAAGACAGGGAATGAAAATGATGTGCTTCTTCGTTTCGATCATCTTTTTGCTTCGTTTAGGAAAAATGAGAGATTCATTCGAGAAGACGTAATTCATTGTCATGAAAAAGCTTCTGATTGCCTTTCCAGTCATAGATTTTCGCATGTAATTTGATCTTGGAAAATTAAAGATCCCAAACTTTCTATGGCAAAGTCGGAAAAAACTTAAACTTTTTGATAAGATTTAAAAGGAGTTCTTAAATTATTAAACATTTTTTAGTTTCTATATCAAATATTTTAAAAGTTTATTTTACTCTTTCTTTTTCTCTCTCTCTCTCTCTCTCTCTCTCTCTCTCTCTCTCTTTCTCCCTTCTTTCAACATTTTTAAATTATTAAATTAACTTTTATATAAAATTATTAAATAAAAGATACATAAAGATATAACGTATTACATATAAGTTATTTATTAAAATTGTAGACTGAGTTTTCAAGTTAAACTCTAATTCTCAAAATTAATTGTTATCTAAAGACTTTAGTTTTTTCCCTGTGTTTGTTCATTCATTTTATTAAATCGAATCTTTCGCATCCTAGCAGGCACCAGGACTTTGCTGTCCGCGAGTACAGCAAGATCGACGCCATTACGACGCGCGGCAACAACACGAGCGCGAAACGGCACAGCAAGTGCAAATTTGATACTGAAGCAAAGCAACACATCGTCGCCGAATTTGCTAAAATACACGAGTGGTCAGGTACGCAGTCATCACTCACGCAACAGTAGCGTCATTTCGCGCAACAGCTATCGCCACGGCAGGATTATCCGGCTAGAGCAGAAAGCGACGAAGGTGCTAGGCGTGGTGTTTTTTACTTTCGTGATTCTGTGGGCACCATTTTTCGTTCTTAATCTGGTGCCGGCCATATGTCCCGAGTGCGAGCGTAAGATCAATCGCAAAATTTTCGACCTAGTCACGTGGCTCGGCTACGCGAGTTCAATGGTCAACCCGATATTCTACACCATTTTTAACAAAGTTTTCCGTCAAACTTTTAAAAAAGTGCTGCTGTGTAGGTATCGCAATCAAGAATGGCGGCCGCCCAGATAAGTGTCTCGAACTCCAAAAATACATCAAAAATCATAGTCGGCAGTGTATAAAATCAATAGTTAGGACTACAAAGAGACTATACACTTGAAATACAGTAGTACCTCGCGTATTTGCCGCATGTTTCTCTCAATATCTCTTTGCAAGTTATCCCTACTACCTAATTTCTAGAAGTGCTTCGCAGAAAGCACTCGGTCTAAGCTTTCTGCGAAGCACTTCTAGAAATTAGTAGGTATGACTCGTATAGAGATATTGAGGGAAACATGCGGCAAATACGCGAGGCACTACTGTACTACGAATAAAACTAAACTGAAAAATGGTGCTATTCTTATTCGCACGATAGTCTCGTTCTGGAACGCTTTGATCTGGACAGAGATCTGGAGAGATCATGTATCGCAGCTCGAATGTCTGTTGCTGATTATTGAAAACTTATATAGAAGTTCTCTATCTTCCTACTTTAGAGATTCCTATTAATATATATACATATATATATATATATGTGTGTGTGTGTGTGTGTGTGTGTGTGTGTGTGTGTGTGTACATACACATACATATATATATATATTTTATATTCAATAATAATTTTAACGACGTAAAATAAATACGTTGTTTTTGAATTTTCCTAGCGATTCCTGGTAACTCATTTCATATCAATTACATCACATATCAATATTAAATATAATATCTCTTTGTTTGACTTTTATTAGAAGCAAATTTCTTCTTTTGTTATAAATGTACTATTTTCCAAATGTATATATATATATATTTTATGTGCATTTAAAGCGATCTTTCCGATAGCCTAATCACGTACGAGAATTTGAAACGCGAACGAACAATCTGACAGTAGTTTAATAAAAAAAACTGTAACTACATATAGTATCTCTAAGCACACTTTGTGTAAAAAAAGAATATTGATAAACTATTGCAACTAATTAAAATCTCCTTAATTAAATCCCGCGCAAAACGAAAATTGAGAGATGTATAAAAATGAAAGCATACGTACTTGTGAATAAGAACCATACTACACGTGTATATAAACTCATTTTGTGTGTGTGTGTGTGTGTGTGTGTAATCGCAAGAAATATAAATTGTTATCAATTAAAATAACTTGTACAAAAATATGTCAAAAACTGGGGAAATATTTTTAACAAAATCAGCGAAAAAAGAAGAAAGAGTTTACATTAAGTAGAACAAAGTAACGACTCGTTAATGTTATAACATCACTGTATGCAAAAGAGAAAAATATCCTGAACAAACAAAACCCTTAAATCCCTTTACTGTGCCAGGAACAATCCTAACATATATATAAACTCGCCGTTCAATAATTAAAAATAGCATAAGTAACTTTTCATTATCATATTATTCTCCAAACATTTCACAAAATCTGCTAAGCTAGTGTGCGTGCGTACGCGCCTGTGTACGCACGTGTATGTGTTCTCAATAAGAATTTTTTTATTCCATAAACTTGAAAATGTCAAAAAATTGAAAAATTCAAGATTTTAATTACATCATTGTAAAAATTATTGACGCAATTGTAAGCATCTATTTTCCAAATTAAAAAGACCAGAATGTAATTGTATATGATATGGCGATGCGACGTTTATAGGATCGTAGAATAATATAAAAGAAAATCGACTTGTCATTCGCAAAAATAAAGACGTGATCGTCGAATTTGCGCAAGCGTGACGCGGTTTCACCACTACAGAGTGCTGTTGTATCGAACCGTTGCAGTGGAGAACCGGTAAGTACAGATGGATGAGACGGGAATATGTACACTAACACGATGGTGGATTTTTTATCGATTCCTCTCGAGGCCGTCCAATCAGAAAATCAATTGTGTATGTTCTGCCTACGTGTATTAATCGACTGATCAACTGTTTACCGTTGCGCTAATTATTTAGTTTTCCGTTGTTCACGATTTCTCTCAGTATTGCTTTCACTTTGCAAAATTCATTTAAACCTATATCGACAGGAAGACCGCATTTTATCGTCGGTTTTTCCGGAAAAATCACATCTTTTTTCATACTTTCAACGATAGATCGGTAAAAAAATAAAAACTATATTTAATGTAAATTTTGTGATATAAAAGACTATTCTCTTGTATGAAGCTTTTAGAAAGCTTTTGAAGTTTGATATATTTGTTCCTGTGAAAAAATTAATACCTTCAAATGTTTAGGTATATCCACTTTTTAGCAAAAAACGCTACATTTTTCATAAGTGGATAAAATTTCCACAGATATTTTTTTTAATCGTTACTTGAATTATTGATATGACTTCACTCATAATGTTCGTTAACATAACGTGTGTGTTAATATCGTTATATCGTCTTTCTTTCCGAGCAAGTTTCGATAACATTGATTGAAATTGACTTCATGAAGTTGCATCTGGATTCGTCTAAGTTTACGCAAACTCGAAGTAACTGCTCCTATCTGATGCCAGAACTGAAAAAGTATTAATTATGCCCACTCATTAATGCAGCGTAATTTCTGCTTTTCGATAAGACTTGTGACAGATCTTCAAGCTATCGTTTTACGCTGCACGCGTAAAACTCTAGAAACTTAATTACCAAGATCGAAATAAATATCAAAAAATCAAGACAAAGTAATTACAAATTAATTACAAAAATACACGATACATAAAAAGTCACAAAATTGATTAAAAAAAAAACTTGTATAATATAATATAAAACAAGAACTATATATAAGATAAAGTATAGAAATATGTAAGCACTAAATTTACTTTGTTTTATCTATTATTTGTTTTATCTAAATTATTCATATGTTACTTTGTGTTCTGTCGTTGTTATAAATTTCTCTGGTTCGAGCACCAAGTGGAAACAGTAAATGCGAGATCTTCCGCGGAATTGGCGTAATTGGTAATCTGCACAATTAGTTCGCGTTTCTCGTCGAAGGCGAAGTCTAATCGTTGCAACTCTTCGTAGGCTGAGTTCCCCATTAATCTTTAAACGGCACTCAAAGTTCCTACTTGCTTCTGATAAGAATCGATCACTGAGAAGCATCAACTAAACCGACATTATGTTAAATAGTACAGTGTTGTAATTATATTAACTCTGCAATATTTTAAATAAACACACAGCATAGACAGACAAATTATCAAAAAAAAAAAAAAAGATAATTACGCTACATAGAACTCGAGTTTTTCTATTTTGAGTGGCAGAAATATGTCAAGTGTTTGGCAAACATCCGAAAAATAAATCGAACGCAAAGCGGTTACGAATGAGATACAAAGAAGATGAGCAGGCAAGTTCGAGTTGACGTTAATTAAGTTCTCCACAAGAACTCTTATAAGAGTCAAGGCAATCTCTGGAAAGTATTTAGAAAGTGAATAAAAAAGAAATCGATTTTCACAAGACTAAAATTTCGATAGAAAATATCTCGCTTAGAGAAAGACGAAGAGAGAGAGAGAGAGAGAGAGAGAGAGAGAACGTTTTGCGTTTTGCAGTTACACGCATCTGTCTTGATACACTTAACTTGCAAAATGTATTTTTCAAGCAGTGATGCATCAAAGAGATACATTTAGTACTTATATACAGAAAATATATGGTCTGCATAACAACGAAATAGACAATAGAACAAACAAATATGTAGATCTCGATATATATATATAAATGCATAAAAATACGAAAAGAAAGAAACGAAAACTGATAGCTGTACATAAGAAAGAACTGTAATAAATTCATTAGTCTAACATTGTAGACAGTAATATAATTTTCATTCAGACACGTTAATTTACTTCTGGAAAATAAAGGAATAAGCTTGCGGAAAATCGACAACGCAAAGTAGCGAACGTTTTTCCGACACACGTTTGCACGATAAACTTGTTTCAATTAACGAATGTACTTATAATAAAATACGACGTATTAAAGCGTATTATTTACAACAGACAAAATGCTGCAACGTAGAAATAAACATAACAATATTAGTTCGAAGTTTCGAAGAAAATTACTAAATTCCACTCTGCAGATTTCTCAGACGTCAACGATCAAGTTCCTAACTTCGGTGAACACTAAATCTTAACACGAGAACCCGTTTTTCATACAAACTAAATTACTTAAAAGTGAAAATTCTTCTCAAATAAAATCTCCTCAATTTTTGTAAAATTATTAGTAAAATTTTCACAACAAGACGTTAATGAAAAACATCACGCTCATTACTCCGATGCGCATCTTCTCGATAATCATATCTCAGTTTTCAGTTGCTGGCCTGAGAAAAATGTTCTTTAATAATATAAAACATTCTATAAAAATATTCTTGCATCGGAAATCATTAATTATTCGCACTTTATCGCGTAACTTTTTTACATACTTTTTATTCACCATCAAATTATTCAACTAAATTTAGTACACACGCATATAGCAAACTATTTTTTGTCAAAGATGTTGACGACTTGTTGGTGAATCTGCTCACGTTATTTCTACAAATCTCCTTCTTATCTCGCCAAGTTTCTCGTTTTCCCAAAATTACTTTACATACCGGCCATGATTAGAACATTGATTAAAATCGAAATTAATGGATCACAAGTAGCACACGTTCGTTCAAGTTATTGCTATTATTTATTATTTTAATTTTCGGCAGATCCTATCTATAAATATAAATGTAACATAAATTTTCATTATTCATTATATTTATTATTTTTAAATGTAGTTTCTTTGATAATTTTTTTTATTAATTATTATTAATTATTATTTTTTTATTAATTATTATTAATGTTTTGACATATTTGATATATCTCATTTTTTTTTTTTTTTAATTTGCTTTCTCATTACGTACACATGGATAAATATCTGTATAGTAAAATCTTTATATTAACGATTATGTATATTTTATTAAGTCTTGATACTTTATTGATTATTGATGCAGATGTTTGAACATTGGAATTTAATTGCTCGGCGAGTCTCGGAAAGTCGAAGAAAAATATTTTCTAAGCTTTTCCGAACTTTATTAGATCGAGATATTCTCGTCAGCGTAAACTCAACGCAATTAATAATTTTGCAAAGTCCTAAAAAAAATATTAATCGAAAGTCGGAAAGGGGGAAAATCTATCTTAACAGGAAAAATTTAAAATTAAATTTTTCCTGTTAAGATAGATTTTCCGCCTCAATTCAGTTTATTCGCTAAAGAACCGAATAAAATTTATTTCTTTTATTGTAAAATAATTTAAAGTTTTTTTCTACGCTCAATTTTATTCCTATCACCTTAGTTTTCAATGCACTTTCTCTATTAAATTAAATTTTGAAGTATATTACACGCTGTGTACATATTTTTAATATACAAATATTTATCTGTATTTAAATTATCTGTATTTAAATTATTTAACATTTTTCTATTGCAAACTCTGTCTCGCTACAATTTTATATAAAATAAACAACTCGACTTCCACACTAATTGCGTACTTTACGCAATTAATAGTATTTATCTGTTTTATGACATTTTACATTTATGTTTTCGAGAACAAGCACAACGTGATTTACGTAAAACGTCATATAATAAATGTATATAAAAAAATGGAAATTATTAAAATCCAGCCGGAAATGTTTGCTGGCCACAATTTGTTTTGTAATCAATAAATAGTGTACGCATTCAAACGGATAAATAGCGATCAACTGCAGATATTAGCCATTGTCATAACCGCGTTGACGATTACATCGCAAATTCCAGACATCGCGCGTTCATTGAGCACATTCAATTACGCTTTGTCCAAAGCGTGTGCCTATCCGCTCGTCGAGAGATGCGCATCGTTTGCTACACTGATTGCTACGCTCGTAAATAATGCACAAAATAAGTCACGTTAATAATTAATAATTATAATGCCAATATTGTTTGCTTAACAATGATAATTAATACTCCGATAACAAAACAAAACTAAAGTAAATTGCATAAAATATACATTTTAGTAAAAAGAATTGTTCTCTTGCAATTAATAATTAAAATATGTCAATATTATCAATTCCAATCGTAATTATGAACTTAATAAAATATCAAACGAAAATACTACGTGCTTTTTACCAAAAATTCACTGTCCATATATATATACTGGATAATTCATTAAAAAGAACATTTGAAGAATTGAATATAATTAGAGGTTTTTCAAAAAATTATAGTTATAACTTCAAAACTGCATATATAAATTATAAACGATATCATCGATATCGTTTGAAATTAAGTTCAAATTTGAAAACCACAAAAGAGAATCATGAGTACTCTAAGTTCATAAGACGTACAGTATCAGATTCAAGTTTGCATTCAGTTATAAGGATTCAATCTTTCTGAAATTGCACTTTGAATGCGGAGAAATGGGGCGTGGTGCAGTTTGCGGTAGGTATATAACTTATTCAATAGGTCGGTCTATTCATTGCGAGCGACGAGAAAAGAGATCTCGGAAATAAAAGAAATGAAAACCGTAAAGATAAAAAGACAAGTGAAAAGAAGCAAAACTCCCCCCTTCCGTATCGCATCATCCAAAATTAACAGAAGAGATGCATGCGAACAATATGAGAGAAGCCGAGTAAGCGCGACCCGTGGCACACATGTCCCAGATTCCGCACCAGATCTTTTTTTTTCTCATTCGCTTTTATATCGACAAAAATACGAGATATCTACTTTTCGCAAAAATCTAATAGATCTCATATTCGCAAACAAACAATGAATCTTCACTATTCCGTTTTTTTACGAAGAACTTGTCTTGGCACGCAATGTCATTAATCTAAGTTTATTTATTTTTAAAGAAAATTTTCATTTTTTCGTAATTCTCAGATATACCTACTATTACTTAACAAGAAAACTTTATCTTATAAAAAGCAAGGAAAGAGTAGAAGTGTTAATGAAATTCGTTCCGACTCATTCCGAGTTTAAACAGTTGCAGATAGTTACGTGAGAAAAGCAAATTTACGCGCGTACATTGCGATGTATCATATATGTATATATTTTTGTGCTTGTTGTCTCTTGTTAACAATTGCAAATCAGCTGTCGACAACTGTTTAAACTGATTTGCTAATATTATTTTTCCTTATTATTACATCGCACATGTCCTTAGATAGTTCAAATGTAAATCGTTAAACGCACTTAACAACTCTAATGCTCAAAAATGATATAAAAAGATACTTGTCAGATGTCATTAATTTTTCCATTAATAATTTTTGAAAGACAGATAAATATCTTCAGTGCATTATTGCTGCATTTCAATATGGCTATTTTATAATCGGTTTACTACGGCCGAAAATCAAATCGATGAAATATTTTATTATTTATATTGTTCAAACGTCACCGCAAAGAAAAAAATTAATTATCAAATTTAAATTCTAATTAAAAATATACAACATTAATTGATGAAAAAACAATGTGAGAGACTTCCAGTTTTATACTACCATACAAAACGTTGATTGACACTTGTTCTACAAGTAATATGTAACTGTTTAAAAAATGATAAATTATTCTTCAACCGACCGATTCTTTTTCAAGGAAAATCATTAATGTCAAACATACTGGAAATGATATTGAGTTCTTTTCGTACTCAAGATTCAATTAACATTATTTAAGAAAAAAGCTGTTATTTTGTCATACAATAAAAAGTTAAAATTAGAATTGTTTTGTCAACAAATAATACATATGATAATTAATTAAAAATATTATCTTGATTTTTTAAATAAAAAAAAACCGTGAGTTTTTAAATCAAATCGTCGTTAAGTCGACTTTTTAAATCGGAAGTTTGTGTGAATTCACAAACACACGAAAAGTGAACAGTCTTTAGTGTTTTGTAGCAGTGCCGATACATATAAAAATTAGAAAACTTTAGAAAAGATTTTATACATATATATGTACATATATACTCACCGGAATAACAGGAAACCTAAACCAGTAACTGCAGCTCGTCGAACATCATCATTAACATCAGAGACCTGATAGAACAGAGAAAAATGTTGATGTTAAAAACTTTTTTTCTTTGAAAAAAAAAATAAGTTTTTGCAATTATTTGTCTTTCAGAGTAAACACAGTCGGTGAAAAATTAAAAAACACATCAAGCAGTTTTTAAAATAAAACTCTGTATTTGCACAGTACAAATACAGAGTTTTATTTTTATCTATTCCAAAATAAATTTTTTATTAAATTTTTAAAGTTAAGTTTAGAGAAAAATTAATAAAATAAATAAAATCAGCAATACAAATATAATCTGTGCAAACTACTATGATAGTAGAGAAAACTAAAAATATATACATATATATACATATATGAGAGAGATTGAGTTATCAATATAAGTTACCACTAAAATAAAATTAATAAGAAATAATAAAACACAAATAATCGAATATAAAATAAAAACTAAATAAAACAAACAATCTACCACAATAGCAAAAAAACTACGATATCTACTAACACAAATACTGTAGTTTTGAATTGATACTTACAGCAACGTGTAAAAGCTTTCGGATAGCCTGATTGTTTCCTGTGCCACAGTAAGCCATCGCTAGAGTATACATGCCGCTCCTTCGTAGGATCGGATCTTTATCAGCGCATAAGGACGTCACCAAGGGATCGGCCTCTTCGAGACGGCCGTACATCGTAAAGGCGATACCAACCGCCAGACCACGCAGTATCTTTTCGTGCTGCGTTTCTTGAGCGTACTGAAAAAGCGAAAAGCCTCATAAAACGTGACCGATAAAATTAAACTCATAAACGTTATGCTGTAAGCGGTGAAAAAAGGTTTTTTACGGCGAATGTCACTAATACTTTAGCAATAATATCTTATTCCTTTGTAACAAAGATAAACGAAGAAATCATTTATGTATGAATTCGCAGATTACGCAATGTATTTTATTTAACCACTAACAGACAAATGTAATGGAATTTAAAAAATATTATTTTGTTTAAAAGTGTTTCTGTTCTATTATTCAGATTGAAATATTTTAATATTATTCAGATTGAGATATTTTAATATTATTCTGTAAAACAAAAACTTTCTCGCAATAACGCATTTGAAAAAATGACTTTTGAAACACAAGTATTCTTTCCATAATTAAATCTAATTAATACTTTCTGCAATAATTGTTTAAGTACGTAAAAACTTATACTTTTATAAGATCGAATATTATTTAATTTTCATTCATTTAGCGCAGATTCACATTGGATGCACATTGGAAGCTTTTTGCAACATCGAAATATATCTATATATGTTACTTAATCACAGCTGCTGAGATACATTATGGAAGCCGTAACAGATAATTTGATTAAGTCGGCCGACTAGTAACAAGTTATGATTCGTTTAGCATCGACCTTCTGTTGCTTGCAACCTTAGCTAGCAGCTACAAAAGTAAAGTCTTTGTTTTGGCCCACATGCAGGGCTGCTATTTTCACGATAAAAATTCAAATTAAACGCGCGTTAATGCTTCGGGAAATCCGATTTAAAAAAGCGCTAGTTTAATATGTCAATAGCGTGCAAAAAAATTTTGCAGAATTATGTATCTTTACTATCTTTGTTTTCTAATTGTAAGCAAAAATATGAGACGTTCGATTCGCTCGAATGTTAAGAATATACATTTTATATTTAGCATATTTGTAAAAATGATTTTTATAATAAAAAAGTAAACTTATTACTCAAGTTATTAATTAAAAGTAAACTTTTTAATAATAATAAATTTTAATAAAAGTACGAATAAAAATAATGTAAACATCAAATATTACAAATAAAACGCTAGTATTCATGAGATTATCAACACAGGTGTAAACCATCTGATAAGCAAGAATATATCAATGTACAATTTATGTGTGATCATAAAAACATACACACTTCTCGACCATTAATTCTGTTTCAAAGTGATTATTGCGACGCAATAATTAATTAGCTATGAATTAATATTGTTTTTGATGAAGCTATAAAAGAGCCATCAAAAAGTTAATACAACGTTGTTCCCTTCCCATATTCACATTCATCTTTCACAGAGATGATCTCGGCGCCGGTATTCCGATCAAGTACGTGAAAGACAATTGTACCCAAAGGTTGTTATATTTAACAAGGAACTTATTTCTTGATTTTGCAGTTGCATTTTTGTGCTACGCAAAATTATTTTTAGACAAGGTTACCGCTCATTTTTAAAACAAAACTTATATAATCTTAGATACATATTAGTTTTATACTTAGATACATATACATCTCTGTGAAAAGAAAAGTGTCTTTAAACTTGCAATTGTGTATTTAAAAAAATATTATCTCTATATATAATGGCAAACGTTAGTAAACGCTCGTATATCAACGAGTTTATTCTTGCCACATTAAAAAGATAATCCTATTTGATGAGCAGCTGGAAACTTGTTTATTAAAAAAGAAATAAATCTGATATTCTTAAAGGTCGGCAAATATTTCCGAATCAGTGACCTACAAATGGCCATTACTGTATTTATTTTTATCTTTTGAAGATTTTGGATCAATAAATGCTTTTTGTTAATAGTTTTTTATCAGACTTTGTTGACGTCTCTCGCTACTTCTTCAACAAACTACACGATTCTCGCCGATGACTATGGTTACACGTACATGGTCGAAATTGAAGAACCCAAACTTACACAGCAAGATATCAATGAGATTACCACATCTGTTCTTAAAACCACTTTTCTTCTATATACTCAGTATGTATGGAATACATATTAAAGTTACTGTAGCAAAAATAATTTATTCCACAAAATATAATAATCTCTTTTTTTTTTAGAAATAATCCACAAATTGGACAGCAAATATTTATCAATGATTTAGAAAGTATAAAGAATAGTTATTGGAATCCTGAATATTCTACTCGTTTGGTCACTCATGGTTGGCGAGGAGATACAGATTCTGGATCTGCTGCCACTCTAATTCGAGATGGTAAAGATTACTTAGACATATGCAAAATTTCTTTATTAATTTATACTAGTAATTTTAGTGTATTCTTCAATATTCTTGTGTTTTTTTTTTTTTTTTTTTTTTTTTTTTTCTACTCGTTATTTTTAAATTTAAATTTAATGTTACATTCAAATTTAATGTGAATTTTTCAAACTCCTAAATTTTATAAATTATTTTTTTGCCTCTTGTTCCGTTAGTTAATTAATCTTTATTATTTTTTTATTGTGTTTTGATTGATATTTCAGCTTATTTGAGCGTTGGCAATTACAACATCATTCTGATCGACTGGCGAGAAGCAGCTGGAAATTTGTGGTATTGGAAAGTCGCACAGAGTGTACCTTCCGTGGCAAAAAGGGTGGCTTGTTTGTTAGATTTTCTGATACAACACGCGGATTTGGATCCAGCCAAGATTAAAATGATAGGACATTCTCTGGGAGGACATATTGTTGGTCTTGCTGCTCGTTTCGCAAACAAAAAAATTAGCGAAGTGTTAGGTAAGTTCGATAATAAAATCAAGAAAGAAATAAAAATTCAATTCACTAAAACTGGTAAAGACTAATAGTATACTAAACAAACTTTAAAAAAAAAATAAAGAATCTGATTTTTTTCATTACAATTTATTTAAGGATTATATAATTCCTTTGTGATTTGAAAGAGAAAAAACTGAAAAGAGTTCTAATCTACAGCATTAGATCCTGCAAAAGTCTCCTTTGATTCCAAAGGACCGGGAAATAGAGTGGACAAGTCGGATGCAGATATAGTACATGTTATTCACACAAACGCCGGTCACTTAGGTATAGAAGAACCAATCGGCCATGCCGACTTTTATCCGAACGGTGGCAAAAACCAACCGGGATGCGGTGTTATCGGTAAATGAGATTCATAGAATCATTTATCATTTATCATATATGATTTATCGACTTAATAATTAATAAATTGATTTGTAGACACCAGCTGTTCTCATTCGAGGTCTTATGAATACTACATCGAATCTATCAAGAATCCCATTGGTTTTCGTGCAGGAAATATCTTCATGGGCGGACCGATGCTTGATCGAAAGTAAAAACTGTTTCTTAACTTATATATAAAACTAAATAATTTATATTTTTATTATTTATTAAGAGAGTTGCTTGTCTCGCGCAAAAAATAATAATATTACTTTTTTAACTTTCTTCAAGTTTTTTAACAAATGTAACTTGCTTTGTAATTTGTGTACAAATATCAAATCTTTTCTAAGGGGATTTTCTTCGATAAATTGAATAAAATGTTAAGTCATTTATTATTAATTTTTTGACTTTCAGTGCACACGGAACATATATTCTGGAAACTTCCAGCAAACCACCTTTCGCACTTGGATGAAGTAGCATAATATTTGGTATTATTATTATTTTTTGTTTATTATTATATTACTATTTCTCTGTTTTACTGTTTATTCCGTTTTGTGCAATATATTGCAAATATATTATATTACTGTATGTATATTATGTTACTGTGTTTATATTCATCACTATTTCAACACTAATATTCATCTGTTTTAAAGCAATTAATGCTATTTCTTAAATAAAAAAATTATTTTATTTAAGCTTATATGTATTATTGAAACTATTAACCATAAATCGTGATATTACTAGAAAGTTAAAAGATTAGAAGACGGAAAGAGTTGCCGATTGTGATCGCGATAATTTTCTTCACTCTTTTTTTGATTATACTAGATCGAGATTGAACTTGATTATACTAGAACTTGATTATACTAGATCGAGATATACAAGAGACGTTCTTTTTACAATTTTAAACTTACCGCAACCATATCTTCGATGGCTTGAGTGGATTTAGATCCTAGCATGACCATACCCATAGCAATTCCAGCTGCTTCGCCAGTCACAGCATCATCTTGATATAAATTGAATTTTAGTTGCTCATAAACATCTTGTCTATGAGAGCCCATCGCAGCTAGTCCAAGACCGAGACAACCACCGTGACGAACCATCTGCAACAAGTTTATTGGACTTTATATATAACTAATTTATTAAGTATAATAATAAATATAAAACATCTCTTAATGTTTTAATACAAAAAAACAATAAAAAATAAATTAATTAATTGTTCAACTGCACTGTTTTGTATTAACGTATTATTAACGTCCTAATAATACAATGTTTTATGGAAATATAACGTACTTCGTTTTGAGCATCTTTTAACTGGCCTAAGAGATAATCTGTAATGGCGGCTCCGTGATTAGCATGTATGAGTCCCAAAGCATACAAACCACCGCCTTCTGAGTATCCAGCACCAGCGGCGCCGGAATCTCTTGGCAAGTAAGATTGCATAAGAGCTAAGGCTTCTTGCTCATGTCCTCGATGAATTACTCCTAGAGAAGCGGTTGCGGTCAACTTTGCCCAATTAGTCGCTCTAGCCAACCACTCCAAGTTGTCTCTAAATTTTCAAATGTTTTTACAAAATTAAAATACTGCAAATTTAATGTAACTTCTTGAGTATCTCGATTTTCTTTAATAAAAAGACTTCTAAACTATAAAGTAAAATTTATAAGAAATTTTACAAACTCAAAATATTCCAAATATTTTAAATAACAAACAGTTTTCAAAATTAATTTGTATATAAAAACAAAGCATAAAAATACATATATGTATACCTTAAGAATTGATCGCTTGTCGTCCCGGAATGCATGAAAGCGTTTGCAATCACGGTGGCAGTGTGACATATTGATACACGTATAGCGTCCTTAGTGTTCTTCAGAATCAGCATGTCTGTATGATTGCTGCGAATCAAGAACTGCAAGTGTAGATCAATAGACACTTCGCCGCCCAAAATACTAGACAAAGCGTCCACGCGTTCTTGCTGTTCTCTCTCTTCCGCGTTCTAAAAAATAAAAAAACATTTTTTTAAACAAACTCTATTATATTAATATTATCTATGTTAGAAAAAATACTATTATATTCAATATAATTTTTGTTTAAATTTTTTGTGTCGAATAAGACGCACCAAACTTTCGACGCTACGTTGAGTTTTTTCTTCTGCATCAGGAGTAGTAGTTGTTTCATCAGTTTCCGTGTTTGCAGATTCCGTGCTGACTTCGGTAGCTTTGACAGTGATATCGGTAGCTGGCTTTATCACCGGTTTAACCATCAGCGCTCCTGGAATAGGCGCGGTGGCTCGTAGCGCCTGCATGACACGGCCGAGGAACTGTTGAGTCGCGGACTCATACAAATCAAACGCAATCTGATAGGCCATTAACACGCAGTCATTCGAACCCTTGCTCAGTCGATCAAGGAGCTCTGCCACAGCTAATGGATCATCCAAAAAGATCAGACACTGACACATATTGACATAGTCGGGGGTATCAAGATTCCTATAAAGATTGACAAGGCAACGAAGCACTGTATTACGAAAACCGCGATTTTGGATGAGGCTCATTGCCACTTGAAAGGCATATGACAGCATTCCACTCACGTCATCCTAAAAAGAAAAAAACAAAGTTTAATCGATATATTAATTAGTATATATAAAAAAATACATATGTAGAATAATATATTTAAAAAATACAAAATACTATGTACAAAATAATACATACAATATATAAAACATAGAAATATAAATCAGAAAAAAATTAATAATTCTACTCACAGACTGCATAATGGCTGCCTCAAAAATATCCATTCTGCGTGTCTCCAAAGCAAGACCCAAGGCTTGACGATACTGATTGTCATCCAAGCAGCGTTGAAACATTCGATTCACTATTCCTTCTAACCTAGGATCAATGTTCTTACTGCCCGGAGCAAGTTTTCCCTCTGCCTCCAATACACGTTGTTGAGTATAATAATCAATACATTTAGCTGAAAACATAATTAAATACTTCAATAACTTAAGTCTCAAGGAACTAAGCACATAGTACTCCATATTCAAAAATTACCAATAGTAGTATCGACATATTCATTTCTAGCATTGACATCAAACAATTCTCCTGCTCCAAGGGCATAAGTCAGAGAATCCTCAAAACTTCCCAAATGATAATATACTTTACTGGCAACCAAAGCAGCCAGTTCATGTTGTTGAAACCCTTTATCCTCATGCAAAATCTCACTGTAAAAGATATACGAATATTAATAAAAAAAAAAAAAACAATAAGAAATTAAACATAAAATAACTACTAAAAATAAAATTGTTAATTTTATTGTATATACATACATTTTTTCTATAGCTTCAGAAATCTCAGGCCAAAATTCGTCAACTATCATGTCCAATTTTTTTAAAGCAAATACCTTTAATTCAGGCATTGGTTCTTCTAACAAAGAGATTATACCAGCTGCAAAAATTATAAAATTAAAGTTATTACTTCAGAGAACATAGTTATATGCAAATGTTGAATGCAAAGACACAATAAATAATAACATAATGACAATAATGTATAATATCAATTTTTTGCTAAATTCTTACAAAAAAATGGTTATTTCTTTTTTTTCTTAGAAAAAGTGGCTTTTATGTTAGTAACATCCGTTTAGCTTCTTGTTCAGCTTTTTTGTACACTTTCATAAGTTGGTTTTCTCGTACAAAGTATTTCACAAGGTTAAGTCTCACATGATTTGCAAATCATCATTCAAAACTTAAAATAGGTATATATATTTTCGCACCAATAATTTATATTTTAAAAAACAGACAATTATTCGATGACTTACCTGCTGAAGTGATATTCATTTTATTGTATTTTGTCGATTGACAGCACTTTTTCTAGAAAAGAAAACGATGCACAAAGACTACTCCAAATTCTTAATCAGAGAGTATGATAATGTAAGATAGAACGGCACGTCTCGAAACAACACGATTTATTTTTGCATATACTGCTTTTAGCGTCCTCTCGTAGTTATGATATCTAAACTCTTATCCTTCCGCTGTAGTAACTGATAGTAAAGAAAAATGTTATGTTTTCATAATTTAGTTCTGTTCCATGCTATGTTTACGCGTGCCGATATGCGAAAGTATGTTAAAAAAATTATATATGGTAATGGTAATATTATAAAATTATTTGTTATAATATTATAATATTATAACAATATATAATAGTATATTAGAATTTCTCTATATAGTATAATATTAATTATATAGTATAATTATAAAATATTATGAATTATATATTTTATAATTATTATTATTTTATTCTTATTATTTTTAATAATACTAATTATATTTTATAATTATTATATTCTTATCTATAAACATATATAATAAAGATGTAAGTAAGAAACTTTAAAGATGAGAAATCACTAATAATACAGATATACTTATGTTTAACATATATAGTCTGTTATTTTTGTTCTATTTATGTTTACTATTTAAATCTTACTTTGTCATGTGATTACAACAATCAACGATACATTTTTACTTGTCGTAGTTTTGCAATATATATAATATATATATAATCAATATATATAATATACATATAATTAATATAATATAATATAATATTATTGCATATAAAAAGTTATTCTGTCACAAAATATTGCTCTTGTTGGTTACAGAAGTTGACAAGGAAAAATGATAAATTACAAGAAAGATAGATTAGACAAAAAGAATGAAAGAGAGAAAGAAAGAGAGAGAGAGAGAAAGAGAAGTGGAGAGATAGATTCCATGGTTTTGTTTATTTATTGAAAACATATTGTATAGTATAATAAAATAATAAAGTACAAGAAAAATACCAATATATAGACCTTACAAATCAATGAACAAAAAGAGCTACATATTAGACAAATTTCTCAAATTGTTATTGCGACAACAATATTAGCAGTACCACATATGAAGGTTTTACATATCACATCAATAGGTAAGATAAGTTTACTCTTTACAAATTGATAATACAAATGAATGTTTACTGAGTTAAGTAAAAAGAAAAAAGTCAGACAGCTAGAAATGTAAAAGAAAAATTGGAAGTTTCCGTGACTTCCTCATATTTTAACACTTTGTATTTTCATAATTTTAAATAAGATCTTTCTATCTGCTTTTTATCAACTCTTAAAGATTAAACTGAATTCATGCAAATCAATATTAATGTTTATATTTAATACATGGTACCAAAGAGCAACAACGTTCACAAGCATAATGATGTCATATTCGCGTCGCTTTCCGTTTTGCGCGACGATGGCTATTCTTTCTCGAAAGAAGAGAAACTTGAGCTTTGATCGCGTGAAATAAATAAAGATAAACGCGACATCAACGTGAGTCAAACTTCGCAGATCTAGACTTGACGATGTTAGTCGCTCAATATAGAAAAGACTCGCGATCGTTTTTATCAAGGTTCCTCGAGAGAGGCGCAGATGTAACGTTTATTAAATATCTACGACGATTACTGGAATATATTTTATATAGTGGTCTGTGACACTTTTTACAGCACCGTGATAAATGAATCATCGGTCATTAACTTTCGTTACTAAGAATTCGAGAAAGCTCGATAAAATTGATCATCGGATGGAAACGTGTGACATACTATCGTGCGTGCTTATTATCACACGTATGAGAAAAGTGTGCATAAGGATGATGACTGTGTCTTATTTATTAAACTTGGAAAAGTACAAAAATGATCTCGCTCTTAAATACAACTATACGCGCAAATTTTTTGAGCAACTGTTTCGCGCAAACCGGAATCTTCCTAACGATGCAAGTGTCCAAAGAACACAATAAAAATATTTAAAAAAAAACTCTGATTGTTTTTCACACTTTCTCTAGACATTTTCTAGACTGTCCTTTGGACACGCATGTCGCTCGTTTTCCGGTTGAATGGAATTAAATGATCTATCGTGAGAAGAGAGCTTGTTTTTTTTTTTTTTTTTTGGAATCGTGGAATCTCAAACACAGTATTCCAAATCACATTTTAAATTACGGATTAATTACACTTGAAAATTGAATTAGCTTGTGATCGCAATCGAATTGATCGCAGTCAAATCAAATGCGTCCTTCGGATGGAACGCGATCACGGATCGATCTCGATGAGTCTCTCATATTTTGCGTTGAATGGTTTTGTAGGTCCTCGTCCTGTTAAGTGACGCGACAATGAATTTTCGATGTAGATTTAGTGACGAACACGGGTGTGCTCGAAATATTTTCTGTCCTTCCGATAAGCCAAGATTCTTCAATAGTTATAAGGTCCGTACTGAGAGCCATGATAATAAGGTCCTGGGTACGCAGCTGGTGCTGGATATCCGGCGTACGCGTACTGTTGCTTCTGCGGGTACACTGAAAAATCGACAAGAGAGAGATTAGCCCGCTATCTAAATCTTCTTCTGATAAAAAAAAGTTAAATTTCAATATAACAATTGTTTGTGCAACAGAATTATGTGAAAGAAATAATCAAAAAATTATATATAAATTGTTTTTGTTTTCGTTGTTTTATATATCGCGCATTTTGATCGTGTACTTTTACCACACTTGTAAAGTATTATAGTTTTATCTAAAAAAAAAATGTTTTATTGCAAATTTCTAGGTACAAGAAAAAGGTGTAAGTGTTTGACTTAAATGCGAAGAGAAATTTTTGTTCTATGTAATGCGGAACACGTACGTTTGCTGTATTCGACCTCTGTGAGTAAATCGAATTCCGATTAGCCAGCGGGGCTGAATGTGCAAGCACGGAAATTTTTTTGTAGCAAGAAGGTCGACGGAAAATTAGGCAAGTGTGTCGCTTTCAAACGGCTATTTTGACTGATAGTTTTCCATTCTTTTTCTCAGAAAAGAGAATAATTATCGCGATTTATTGAATTTAATTTTTTATAACTGCAAGAAAACGCTTTGTATAAATACAAAGTAGCTGATAAACGAGAATTAACAAATTGATCAACAAAAATAAAAACATAATAATTTCTCTCTTTATAAAATCTTTACTTATTATGCAATGTGTGTATCAAGAGGGAAAGTATATCGCAACGCAAATGCAAATCACATATCTCGATGTATCACACAATCGTTTCCTGAACTTTTGGAATATAATTTTCCAAAACAACACACATTCGTGTTGATTCTGCAGACATAATTTGTTGCAACTCGATCGATTATCCGAAAGGGTAACTAGAAAGTTTCCTTCAGGATTAGAGCGTGACAAAAGTATCCGTGGCGGAAACAGAGCGTGAGATAAACAAGTAAAAGTTTCGCAAGAACGAACATTAGTCGTTACCTTCTATACGACGTAATTATGATGATTATTAACATAATTTGGTAATCGATTTATTTACCGTCGATCAAGATTTTAAGTATTTCTGTCGCATTAATTTTTAATTATTTTTAATCAACATATATTTAAAAAAAAAAAATAGCAAAGAATAGTTGAGTAAATTAATAATATGTTGTGCGCTTCATTATTTCACTTTTTTACTTCTATTCGTTAATGTCTTGAATTATATTTAGTTTATAAACTTATTTTTGTTTGCAATTTATTTTATTTGCAATACATTTTATTTCGATAAAAATGTGGCCTTGGCTGTTTTCATTCATTGTAAAATGAATATGATCGAGAGCGTAAAAACTAATTTAAATACTCAGTCAATCAACAATTTTCCGCGTGAGCTCACTCTTTCAATCAATTTAGAAAATTGCGCAAAGACGAAATCTGATAACCGAATATGCAATTTGTTGTAATTTCGGATAATATTCATTGAACTAGTTTTACGTGGTCTCGTTTCTCTCATTTAAAAATTAATTTTTCAAAACAATTATTAAACTTTTTTATTGATACGGTTAATTAAATTATTTAAACAATATACAGAGGGATTGATTTTTTGTTTTTATATGTACAATGTTATTAGGAATTAAATCTTCTGGCTTTTGAACAAGTAAAGTGTTAAACATGCGATGGAACTATGTATGTTGCATATTCTCTTCTAAATTTCTTGATTTTATATTACAATTATTTTCTGGCTATTCATACTAAAGTCACCCATAACTAAAGTCACAATTCTTAATCAAATAAATATGATCATTGTATTTCTAACAATATCTATAACTGACTGAATGCATACATCGTGCTAATAATTTCTATGTACGTTAATACGGAAACGCTTATGAAGTAAACTATGTAACAAACGTATATAATGTGTGTTATTAAATATTTACAAACGTATCCGCAACAAAATGTCTTGACAACCTGATACACGTTATCGCTTCCGTATTGACGCTCCTTCAATTGAAATCCAGTTAGTATAATGACGAGATGATCGTTATATATTTTTATATCAAGGAACATATTCCTTGCGATCAAGCCCGATGATTAAAAACTAAAGTTAGTGCAATATGTTCTCGGTGCACGCGGACTCTTAATATTTTAGTATTTAATTTTCAAAAAGAATTAATTTTACTTAAAAAGTTATTTTTACATAAATTCAATTTACAATCGCAAAATTCTTTGAAACAACCTTCTTAAACTTATAAATAATGAACACTTTTTCACAAGTAATAACAATCTAACATGTAGATCAAAACGATATCGATGTATTTAATAAACACTTGATAGAATCGGTATTTTGTTTGTTTAAAGTATTTATCGCGCGCGTGCGATGAAAGACTTTTCGTATTACTCGAAGAAAAATTGTATGAAAATTCGAGATCAACGAACAGAGAAGTCTAATCGAGTTCCGCATGCACGTAGTGAGCAAAAGCAATAAGGTGTTAATAAATATGTACCAGGCATGAGATACTGCATGTTCATCGCCTCTTCGCGCATTCTCTCGCCCCTCAAGCAAATCGCCGCGGCGCTAAACAAGATCGCGCTGACCAACGACCAACCGACGCCGACCCAAGCGACCACATACGACCAGTCGTACGAGATTAGTGAGTTGTCCTTCAAAACCTAGACGCAGTTTCCCCCGCCGTGCCGGGCGCATACAACAAACAAAAAAAAGAGATACGGGGCGAGTTAGTCCGGTCGTTTCATGGATATCGTGTCACCTGGCATGATGTACTGAACGTTCTGGGCCTGCTCGCGGGCACGCTCCCGTCTCAGGCAGGATGCCGCGATCAGGAATAGCGTCATCGTGCCCAGACATGTGGCCACCCCCAACCAGGCCAGGTAAAACGACCAGTCGTACCACTGCGCCGTGTTGTCCCTTAAAACCTGCAGGCAAAATTATCTATAAACGCTGCGTATGCAGCGGCTACCGCTGCGACTCCTCTGCTTTGTGGAAACAAGCCTTGCGCGATAGATCCTTCGCCTAAAAACATTTCTTTCTCATGCAGTATAAGCAAAAGTTTACTTTGAACACTCATTGAAAATTGTTTTTTTAATATCTTTGTACTTCTTTTGCTTATCTTATTTAGCAATAATAACATGTACATTGAAACATTGTTCATCTGCAGTCAACTTTTAAATAATCATATAACAAATTATTTAGATAATTTCAGAGAGTGATTATTTATTGTTTTATAAAGTAACATAAAATATTGAACATTTCAATGCGACATCAGTATTTAGAGTTATAAAAGAAAAGTAAAAAAATTAAGAACGATATACTTACATTACTCCATTGCTGGTAATATTCTTCCCCGACGATTTTTTCTTTTTCATAGTACTCGACACCATGCCACAGGCCCATAGCGCCAGCACTTAACAAGCCTACAAGCAATTTAAAATGATATTTCATTTATATATATATATATATATATATATATGTATGTGGTAGAAAATATTTGCGAGTTAGGTAAATTTTGCGAAAATATTTAAAAAATGACTTCTTAAAAATATTTTGCAGAATATGTATACTAACAAGCAAATAGCATCAGAATTGCCGTAGCAGTGATATTTCCTGGTGATCTTCTCCAGCAACCTACCACTCCTGTCCAGAACGCCGAAAATATTGCAAGAAAACCGACCATGAATAGAGCTATTACGGATCTTCCCATGTCTGTGATAATGATAACATATTACCGCATTAGATATATCACTATATTTACATTTCTATAATAATCAAACTAAAAATAAACTTGTTCTTGAAATTGATACAAATAAGTCAGATAAATAAATAACAAATCTTATTGGATTTAAATTTATTTTGTAAGTATAAAATTAATTTGATTTTGATGTTTCGGAAGAGAGCTAAGTATATTCTAAGTAGTTTGCTGTTATACACGCGTTCATTGCCACGTTAATCACTAGCGGTCGAACTTTCTATTCGCGCCACATCGGCCACCAGATAGCAATTAACGTGACCGAATTCTTAAAGCACTTACAATTATTCATAATATTATAAGATTTATTCTTATACTTTTTTAAAATCACAGTTTTAGCAAAGTAAAATATATATATTCATATTTTTATTGATGTAGTAAAAACCTTATTGTAATTTAATTCTTAATTTATAATATAAATAATAATTATAGCGTTATTATTAGTTAATGATTTTTAAAACTTTTCTATAACATGTATATAACTTACGTAGTCGTGCCATCGCGTCGTCAGAAAAGCTTCTTGTTTCGTTTTCTTCATCAGGAATGAAATAATCGATGTTCATACAGTGCGTTTCTACAGGGCTCAAGTAAGTTTCGACTGTAACATATACAATAAAATATACAATGTAAAATTTAATGAGAGATATGTGAACCTAACAATATATATAGTTTGCTTCTGAAAATGATATATTTAACAATGTAAATATTTTTATTATAAGTTTCTTCCAAAATTGTCTAAATATGTTCTAAATATGTCTTCGAGGAATGTATGCACATTTCTAATGTATCATGTTTGTTTTTTTAATTAGACACTCAAAAATTGAAAAAATAACGCTGAAATTATTTTATATAATATAGCATTTCTTTTCTTTACAAATCCTGCATCGCTAATTTACGATAATTATCTATTTTATCCGTGATCATGAGTAACAAGAAGCATTTTACGAAGAGACGCATGTTCGGCGTCTAATTGGCTAATCAACATAACGCTCTCATTTCACCGACTGTAGGATACACGAGTTAATTTTTATCTAACCGATTACGGAACCCCACGGAATTGCACTGTGTTCTTCCAGACGTGAGATAAACATGGAATCTCGCAAAATAACACATTACACTTTTGAAAAAATGGCAATGATATAATCTATACAATCTCTATAACATAAAGAAACTCATATTATACATTTAAAGAGCTGGCTCAGTTCAAAGCAGAATAAATTGTTATTAAAGAGCAAATTAAAAAATTATATAATTAAGAAAGAAGAAAAATTAGATAGGTAGAAAGAAATTGTAAAACTTTCACCATTCCGCGTCGTGTTTTAGAGTTATTGAGTAAGATTTAGGAAAACGTTTTTCTTTTTTTTTTTTTTTTTTTTTTTTTTTTTCCAGTATACTCCGAGATTCTACAGTCCCGTGTCGCGTCAACAAATGCGCGACTCTTCGAAAAGTACGCGACCCAGAATGCAGCGAGCGCTATCACCGTTGCGAAATGTATGCTTTTACCTGTGTATTCGCAAGAAAGAGAGGAAGGCGCTCACATGCCGGTGCGCACTCAATCTTTCGTCTCGGATTCAACGGTACTCTTTCAGCGAATCCTAATCTACGAAATGCCACTTTCGAGAGAGGCATGTAACACACGTAGGTAAAGATCTTGTAAAAAATAGCTGTCGCGTATCATGATCTCCTCTTGAATGCGAATATACCTACACATTTGACTGACAAGAGAACAAGCATGTCCGTCACCTCAAAAAAGTCTAATCAACGTCTAAGCAAACGTTTAATCAAAAGAGATCATTAATGAGACTCAAGTTGAGGCGTCAAACAGCGTAAAAATCGTTTGAAATATTTTGTGATTTAAACGACGCGAACGCGACGACGGCTGTGCTTCCTCAACCCTTTTCGAATTTAGTTTCGTCTAAACGAAGAGCCATATCAAGATCGTTGACTCGCGCGTCTAACTGTACACGCGTTATATACTCCTTGCTATTCCATTCTGAAAGAGGAATACAAGTCGGTGGCGGCGAAGGAAACCCTCCTCGTGTATAATCTTCTCGTACATATTCTTAATCGCGCGCGTTGCGCTAGGCCGCGCGATGCGAGAGCGATACACCAGCCGGAAAGCTGATAAAAGTCATCGGACCGGTCGTTGACTGGTTTCTTTCAATTTTTCACGTGCATCTGTGACCTCGATTTTCGGCGCTGTTTGAGCGCGACACCGGTTATGGTGCATAAAAGTGTGATAAAATCATCCAAAAAATTACATTAGGTATATATTTTCTTTTAATTTTTAGTTAAAATATTCACGTCGTGTGTATCAATTTATTTAGATCTTTCCTCCGTCGCGAAGATGAAGGTCAGGCTCGATCACGTGCACTTAATAAATCGATGCCACCGGAAACGGATCGCCGGAAGAAAACGGCAGACTGAAACCGATAAGGCGTCTTCGACGTTGTTGTCGGTCGGTCGGTGAACGGTATTGATACGAGCGATGCATCATCGATCATTTCGATTGTTTTCCGGCCGATCGGCGGGAACATACGTAGAAGCGCCTTTCTTTTATACGACTCTCTAGTCCGTGTATTTCTTCGTTTTGGTATCGCGCACAAACCGATAGAATCGATTCTCACCGATTCGGCCTCGATATGCTTTGCCTTTCTTCGCTATTTCTTCTCGTCTCACGATACAATGTACCGACTCAGGTACAATGTACCGACAACTATAATAATGTATACCGCGCGACATCCGCGCGTTTTCGTTTACGATCGTTTACGGTGAGAAAGCATTGTCTTCATACTTTCAGCGTTCGCTGTGTCAAATCGTTCATGTTAACTATGAATGGGATCTGCTATTTTCGATCGTTTATTTTGTTGTCCATTATGACTTTTAATTTGGGATATTTTTATAATAACTGGTCGACTTACCGAAAAGTGACCTATAAGAAAGCAACTAATTAGTCGACGTGAGATTTTATCGTCAGGATATTTTGATGATGATTTTATCTCTTACATCTGCAAATAAATGATTTACATTTTTCAATTTTATCTTGTAAAACGAGTTTTTCTTCGTAGTATTACCGTGCGACAATATACTTTTACATTTACCTAAAAATTTTACAAACGTCATATTTGCTTTTTTCTTACTATCACACTATTGTGAAGATAACAATGAATTTTGTAAGAGCTTCCTAATGTGCGCACACATGACCCGCATTCACTATATAGTCAGTATAAGTTTGCTATAGGCACGTTTCACTTCGTAGCGTGTTGCATTTTCCCTTCTCGGGATTAAAGACCAACCTGCGTAATCTGAAACTTCCGGAAGAACTAGATTCACCTGTTGTGGTTTTTTACTTACAACGCGCAGCGGATTTAAAACTGAAAACTGTTTGCTTGTAGCTTTTTTTTACCCTTTAACTGCTATTGCAAATCAAACTATTAACTCAGTCTGCCAAATTCTTTTAAGAATACATTCTAAAATCAAAACAATAAGAGTTTAATTTTTATTTCATAGTTTATATAATTTAATGTATGTCAAAAATAGATAATTAATATAGATATTAGATACGCTGTATCTATAGCTAATTGATAATTGGTATTTTAGTCTTATCAAGTTTCTCGCGGCCTGTATTTCGCATAATATCACACACATACACACAGATGCTAGATTACATTTATGACATATTTTACCAAACCGATCTGTTGCTTATACAACTTGATTGTACGCAACGCACGTCTTCGGAACGCTGACGCTCGCATAGCAATCTCCAATTATTGTGTCGCATGAAAACATTGCGCAATCATCGAACGACATGCAAAATCGTTGATTTCGCGATTTATGTGACGTAAAAAAATAATATACATCGCACGTGTCGTCATTGATTCAAATTTACGGCTTTGATCGCAATAACCGCGATTGCAACGGTCCACTTACAAGATACATTCGCAAAAAAAAAAAAAAAATATTATCCAGCAATCCTCAGAGTCTTGTTGTCCATTAAGTAATTTAAAACGAAGATTCTCGCGGTCGGTGCCGATGTAAAAAGTGCGCATAAATCGATTTTGCTTGAAGACAGCCTTCCATATTCCTATTATTTCTTAGACGTTTCAAAATGTTACTCGAAAAACCGCGCGGTCGTTCACACGACAATTTTTTTTTTTGTAAAAAGTTGTGCGTCCTATATAGCTAGATTGATTTCGTATAATTTCCTCAATAACGTTTTACTCAACTAGTCAAGCTGTTGGAATTGATAGTTTTCAATGTACAAGTTTAATTTGATAAAAGTCAGTGTGTCCGAGTTTACATAGATCTCTAAAGATTCTATAGGGTATATATTTTTTTAAAGAAGTACTCGTTCCCTGATAAACACAAGTATACTTTATTCACAAGACCTACTGTATTAATTTTTCTACTGAAGCGTAATGCTGAACATACTCGATGAGAAAGCGCCGGCGATGCACTGTGTGTACAGCTATCGGGTGAAAATACACCTTTCTCCAAAGATTGTACGCCTGTGTAGTCGATTATAAACTGTTAACCTATTACGTGGGATCGGATAACCTACGACATTACGAGATCGTAATGTAGAAAGTTTCCTAAAGGCCGCCACACGGAGTGTCGCGAAAGTTGGCAGGATTTGCCGGTTCTGATTCACGGAGATAATCGAGAATGTCGATCGAAGATCGATATAACATATGTCCGCTTTGTGCGATCCTTTAGCACACAATGTATATTTATTATTCAACACACATAAAACATTATATATCTTCTGATGTAGCGTTTCAAAAACTGTTTCGTAAAAAAGTTACCGATTAATGAAACAACGTTTCATTTCGAAACTTGTTGAGTTTTTCTCACACAAATTGTATTAACTATTCATTTCTATAGATCGTCACACTGAATTATGACGTTTTTCTATTACTAAACGTTAAATTCTATTTGGCAGTCTTACCTGTCGGTGGTCTCTCTTTGGGATAACATATCCTGAACAGACCCTGAGTCCTTGTGTAGTAATAATATTTCGTGTTCATCTGCTCCACCAAATGAATCTGCTCGGTATGCTTGCTCGCATATTGCTGCAACATACATATAGAAAAAAAACCCTCTTAATGTCCGATTATATTTGAACACTGATGGATTATTTGACGAAAGTCGCTCGTAACATGCCATGTTACGAGCGATAATAAAGTGAAAGGATAAGAGAACAAAGTCGCGCGGCGAATAATTCGCTATGGAGAGAGTTACTGAATATGTGTGTTTTCGAGAATGCAGATGAAGTGCGCGCGCTCTTCCTTTCGCGAAAATTTCGCTATTATCATTAGAAAGTAAGAATAGACTGTGTTTTTGCTAGAGAACATCTGTTGGAATCTCTCTCGCATTTTCATTGAAAGAGACGCAATAAAACGCTTGCTACGCTTTATTACGATCGTCCGGTAAAAATTCGATTTAGACAACTTTACTTGCTTTTAACTTATTACACATATTAAGTTATTCTCAGAGATGCTCATTCATCTTAATACACAAAATTTCACTTCGATTCTCACTTGTAATATCGTTGATTCATAACGAACGATGATACCTGCAAGTTTTTTTGTCGATTTACAACCGATCTCATCTCTTATTAAAAATCTAACATTATATCTATAACATTATATCACGTAAAAATCATAGTCACTTTGAAGGAACACCGAATGGATGAAATTATGAGTAGAGAAAACGACGCTGTGTCCCGGCTTTATTTCATGTTTCCGAAGCATCGATATTCCGCAAGGAGCCCGCCCATAAAGCCCATAAGAACTATAGAGAGCGTTTACTCATGCGTATCGGTACAAGTTCCGTACTTTCTTTTGCGCGAGGATGTGCCTTGCATATCGCCCTCGAAATTTAATGCAATTTCAGAACGTGCACAAGACATGTTATCGATCTCTTCTCTCTTCTGTGCCTGTCCTACCGTTGCTAATCTCGCCTTCGTCCTTGCGGACTTTGTTCAGGAATTGGCGCGCTGTTGATTGTTACGATCCATTTTCTAGAAAGTATACGCGTCTTTGATTTCCCGATTCAACTTCTGATAGAAAGTGTAATAATACACTTTGCCACGCGGGAAATCCTTAACGCATGAATCGCGCCGACTCGTGTCGACGGAAAGAAACGTTTCCGCACGTCGTCGTTCGCGAAAACATCACTCGTGCTCGTTTCCTTTTGCATACATACGTCGCCACTTCTCACGAAACGTTTCTCGATTCATCGTCGCTGATAAATTGCACGTTTCGTTTCGAGAGTTTTTTTCTCCATTCCGTTCACACTTGCGAACAATACCAAACACATCTTTGTAGTTTTCTTATCGCGCGATTTATTTTTCAATGTATAGTTTGCATTTCGAAAAAAGAGCTTTACGCAAGCTTTTTTACGCAAGAAAGAGCAAAAACCGCGTATCAACAACACATAGTAGTCGCAATCGTGCGACTACTATGTGTTTGAAAAATTCCGCGGCCTACGTTCTTCCTCGATTATCGACTAACAATCGTACGAGCATGACGCACGCACGTCGCTGATGCAAGCCTTGGTTAACCTTGGCGAACACCCATGCGTTCTTTGCAAGCAATTCTTTTGTAAAAATGCGCAAAGGGAATATACATATAGATATTTATTTTACAAAATACTTCCACTCGCTGATAGGAATTGAATAACTTTATGTTCTGTTAAAATGAGATATAAAATCAGTATTGCCATTTCAATTAAAGCAAGTTTAGAGAGATAGATAAGCAGAGGTCTGTCTAAAACGTAAATTGTTTCTCGAAAATGTGTTGCTTTTCTCGCACGAAAGTTTCCGTAAGCAACAGGTGCAGTCTAAAAATGCATGCTGTATATATTCAACGCAACATGTGTATATTCTCTCGAGACAATCGCACATATCATCGCTGCGCAAAATTATTAATTTTTAGTCATTTTTTGTGCGCGAGAAAAAAAGGAAAAAATAGGACTCTCTGCAGCAAACTCTAGTCTCTTGTGTCTAGGCCACGCCATTCTGCTTTCACATTGTTATTTCGCCACTGCTCGCCTCAAGCGCGGGAACATCGTCGAGCCTGGCTGATTTCTTTGACATAGAAAGGAAAACCTGCCGTGAAGCTCACTGAAAATAATTAGATTATCAATGACAAGAAAAAAACATCGATTATCTCTTGTCTTATGGTCAGAAATTACGTGTACACACATTTCTATTTCGCCCACGCAATTAGTACGTGCAATTCAATCATATAAGTAAAACTTTTCAAAGTTGATACGTACAAGTTTATATTTAGAAAGATAAAGTATGTAAATACATGTCTAAGTGCATAAATTTACAAAAATCTAAAAATTGAATTAATCTCCATAAATTATTTTTCAGATGCTAGTTGGCATCCTAAAAAACTGAATTGAACGGACGCAAGTTCTCGTTTTGTAAATATAAATCTCCTAATTTTATAGTAATTTAAAAGAACAACTGCGAAAAATATTACTTTGGACAGGAATCGAAGTATACGTGTAATATTCTACTTATGTCTTTGAGGTTTACGACTTCAGTCGCTTTACGAAGTGATAATGTTACGGCAACTAGACGATTGTGCAAAATAGTTGACAAACGTTCACGGAAATAGACAGAAAATATTAGCTTTCACAATCTTGTCATACGAGTACTTCTCAGTACTAAGTATAAATGCAAAAATGGTTAATATTACCATTTTATCAACTCTCGGTTCGATTACGAATTTGAGTTAGACTTAAAGGAAACCCCTTCACCTCGTTAGTGAGCGACGAGGCTTTTAGGTAACGAGTCTCGTGTTGCGTACGGCAACTTTCATTTGAATTTTTCATTGCTCTCAGCTAATCTCATTGGCCGACGAGCAGTGATCGTTTTTCCGACTATATGCGCAATGTTGCACAACTTCCCAACTGAATAATCTATCGTCGTGCATTGATCATTTCGAGAGACTAATTGTGAATACTGCAAGTTTGTTTCCGCTTTGATTTGAATAACAATTGACATAATTTAGCTATGTCATAATTTAGCTATCTAAGAACTTAATCCCTCATGCCAAAATAATAAAAATTGAATCATTTTATCGAGAAATACCGCGATAAAAGTATTATAGTTTGCTCATCAACAAAGTTTATTTATTATCTTTGTAACGATTAATGTGTGTATTTAGTAGGACAGGAACCTACTCGTGCAATAAGTATTCGAGTTTCTCTCAAAAATGTTTTGCGCTCTGCAGGAAATCGCGTTACGTTATTCAACGTCTTCAAATATTAGGTGAAGTAAAAAGTTCTGAGCGTTTTCCGCTAAAGATATCTAGCACCTAATATAATACGTCACAAAGTACAAGCTCGCGATCTCTTTAATACGCAGTAAATATTGGTTTAAATAACACTAGTTTAATTAATGTGATACAAACGTAATACAATTTCGTACATAAAACATCCACTGAAAAATATTTAGTAATATTGGATTTAATAAACGTGAAAAATATCATTTGGCATTTCTTTGAATCTGTTCTCATGCCGAATAGAAATATTTAAGTGAGTTAGCTGTCATACTTCTTTTGCGTGCGCGACTCGCCACATCACTAAGTTCTCGAATGAAAGTATAGTGACTATATACTTGATGAATATAATATCCTGTCGCGTAGTGCGCTACCGTTGTATATGCGCACACACGGAATAAATGCTAAACAAATGCGTCTTTATGTCGGCGAATGAACAGGATACAGGCACACAATGTAGGGTGCGTTCGCTTTGGACGCTTACGTGCTTTAAGCATCAGTTCGTCTTTATTGTTTTTTAAATATAGAAGAAAGATAGACTGACGCTCAAAGCGCGTAAGCGTCCAAAACGAACGCACTCGTAATCAGCCTGTGCAGCGCAATGAATCATCCTGCCGCCAGGATTACATGTGCGTATAAGCGCGCACGGAAGAATAATTTATCATGAAGAATTTATTATTAAAGCGGGAGCGGTAAAGAGAAAATTATTGCGCTGTAGTAAAACATTGCAATAAGACGTAAGAAGCTAAATAAACATAAGTAGTATCTCATGAGATTAAAAAATATATCAATCTCTCTTTTTTTTCTTTTTTAACAAGACGTTACGTAAATCGATTTCTCGAAATAGTTCTGTTTATTTGCAGGCATTTTTCGCAGAAAAAAATTTCAATTAAAATTCTTGAATACTAGTCTTATTAATTAATCTTGAATATTTTATATAGATGGTGGAAACTTTTTCCTTTTCCTTTCTATTTTGTGCGTTGAATATCAGAAAATTAAAAAAGTCATTTCCATCCTGAAAAAAATATTTTGAATGTATTTTTTGTTATGTCTATTCGAGTAACAAGTCGCTTGAAGTAATCGTCTGTACCTTTTATTCGCATCAAAGATTGCGAAATCGTTCCTCGCAATCGCTGCCATCAAATCTCTTCAACTTCATCTCTTCATTGATCAGATTTGTTAATGTCAGAGATTTGCAAACCTGCGCCTTCTTCCGTTAATTGGCTGCTATTTGCATGTTTGTCGAGGCCGCGTTCTGGTCGTCGCAACTACCGTTGAATTATCACCTCGATGTCTTGCGAGTACTGCAGGATAGGATATTCGAGTTTGCTCGCGCTTACTCGCGTACGATGCAGACGGCGACATAACTGTACGTGCCATTCTTCCGAGCTACCTGAGCGAAAAGACGAGCGTGGCTGCCGTCGGCCACCGGTTGTTGTCGACAATTAACAGGGAATCGCGATTTTCTCGCGATGCGTACGCGTTCACCAAAGTAAATGCGAGCGAAACTAACAGCGTGATGTTCCACGCGCATCGCGACACGGAAACGTGATTTTTTTCGAAAAGCCACTACGCTAACGGATTCTGTTAAAGTGGCAAATTCGTTTAAAAAAAGAAAAAATTAAATAAAATTTGGGCATAAGCAAAGCACTGAAAATTCTCAATTTTATTTACATTTTAAATGGAGAACCAGAAAAGAAAACACGATTTTGGAATGCGGTTTGTTGCAAGAAGTAGAATAGAATTGTTTAAAGAAAGAAAAGATAGTCACGATTTTTGCAAGAAGATGAGATGGATAAAATCCTTGTGAGCGTTTACCCCTTTATTTGGTTTCAGAGCTTGCGTAAACTCGACGACCATTGAAAATCCATAACTGACACGCACAAAAGAACATACACATCGGCTGCGATTGGTGCACCAAACACTAAACGCAAAACTTGTTGAGTCAATGCGCTGAGAATGGGCGCGGCTCGGAATGTCGATCGTTTCGAAGGCTTGGGACGAGAGATCGAGACAGAAACGTGAAGAGAGAAGAGAAGAAGAGAAAAGAAAAGAGAGTCAAACTGTTGAAAGAAAAAGAAATGTAAAAAGAAGAATGGAATATTTTTTTCTCGAAAATATAAATTTCGTTAACGAGATAATTCAATATAATCGGCAGCTTTAGCTGCTGGGATAACTTTCTGTTAACACAAAATGTATGATACAAGTTTCTGCGATAATAAACAAAACATCATACAGGATGTCCTACTTCTGGCAATTAATAATTAATAATGATGAAGCTGCTATTTTGCGAGAATGCTCAAATTGAATAATTTTTTTTGGAAGAAAAGTAAATATCAACGAAGATCTTTACTTGTCGATCTTCTTCTATTTAGATCAGGAGATATGTTATATTATATTGTATTATGTTGTATTATATTACTGTGCTATGTTGTAAAACTCGTTTTTATTTTAATAAAATAAAGAATTTTTATTATATTAGAGATTCTCTCTGCTTTTTTTTCTTCTTTTTCACATATATTAAATATTTCTGCAATATTTTATATTTCTTCTATTTTTTTATATATGTATATAAGCATAAATACTGGATATATTATTTATAAATTGGTTAGCGATCCTTTTGCACGCAATAGCTTCACATACAGTTACGCATATTGTAATGATCACATTATGTGAATGTGACATCCACACGCTACAGTGTTTTACCTATCACAAAACGCGCGCGCGTATGTGTATGTGTCATTAATAATCTCTATTCTTACTCTGTTCACAAATATTATTTGCATAACGCAAGAAGTTGCATCACTACCTAAGTTTTATTCACTTGTGCCTCGCGAACATAATCGTGTTATGAGCAGTTTACGATGTCATCAGTTTCATTATTCAGAAACAATACTTTTATTAAAAAATACTTCTTAAAAAAAAGTATTATTTTTAGAGTTTTTTGCACATCATACAAAATTTAGATTATGTGAACTTTTATTCAAATAAACTTAAATTTATAACATTCTTTATTGCCTTTGAATTTTCTCCTATTGTGAATACTTTAAATATCTTCTCAAACAATTTTCGTAAAAATTTGTTCAATGATTCACAAAGGTAAACTTGACTTTCGACCCGTACATTCACCCGCGCCAAGGACGGTAGAAGTCATAGAAAATCTTCTACTTCCTTCCCCTATCTCCCTCTTCCTAAGGAAACATTTCTGACAGATTGTATAATATCTCAATAACTATAATATCTCAATATTTTTCACTACTTAATAATACTTTTCATAAACGTGTTTTTATCTTATCTCACACCTTCTTAGGTCGAATAAATTGTTGGAGTGATTTTTCCTTCAAATTTAATAATAACAATACAAAGTTACAAAATATCACATTCATTATATTACTATAATGAAGAAAAATTTCTAAACATTAAGAAATCACAAATGAGATTATAAAGATACTGATAATATTCATTGACATGATGCGGTTACATGTAGCCACAAAAAAATAAAATAATGTTAGATTGTTGTCAATTAATAAGAACTAGAAAGCAAATTTGGAAGAAAAGTTTTTATATTAAAAATAAGTAATCGAGTTTCTTTATGACGTACTTGCATTTTTATAATTAAAGAGGGATGCAAAGAAAATAAAACTACAATTAGATTGATACTTGTTGAGAACAATGTGTTCTGATCTCCGAATTAATATGAGATCCAGATGTGATTTTCTATCCCGAACACATACGAAATAATATCTATTTTCATGATCGAACCCGATTATCTGGGCGTGTAGAGCAGCAATTTAATCAAAATTTGAATAAGAACTGTGTGCTTGAACACAACAGAAGCACGTATTTGCATCCAAACTGAATTAGCTTTAACAACGATGCTGATGACGTTCTACGACGAGATAAGTGAATCACATTATCACATAAAATTCCATAATTATCCCACGGTCTCACAATCCATTCCGATTTTTTTCAATGCCTCGGAAATTGCATACTTGCAACATGAATTAACTCCAAAAGTAAACAATTTCCATTATAATGCTCAGTTCCAGCGAAAGATTCTCCAAAGTAGAATTATACATAGAATTACATCATTTCGGGATTACTTATTCATAATTTATTTACTCTTGAATTTTTTTCTGAACGTTTAGTTAAATATCATTTTTAATTTTTAAAATTTTAGTGAAAAACTTCTTATAGTTTTACTTTTCTGTTGTTCACTGTTAAACAACAACTAGAAAAAAAAATGCCAATCTTTGAAGAAATGCTACAGGTTTGATTTACTTAATTATTTACTATCCCGAAATCATTCTTTTTATAAACAATATATTTAATTTCGTATGATTTGTCCTACACTCTCGTTCTATCTTTGTCTTTCATATTGCATGTGCTTTTTTTGTCATTATTAAGTTTTTCATATGCATTACCTCTCGCGCTATCAGTACAAACCTGGATCTGAGCGCGCTTGACCTCGGTATAGAGCCAGTTGTCCGTGGTAAAGGCGATCGCCAGCAGAGCAGTGGCGATGATACCGGTTATGGTGGCGAGGGAGAGCGTCACTGCGGAGCACGGCATCTTATCGGTATATTTTATTCCTTGATGTCTCTGTTTACGTGTCCGTCTTTTTCTTCTTCCGTTAGCTTCACCTCACACTCACCGACGTATTTTTTTACTAACCACCGACTGTATGCGTACGTGGATATATTCGGGCGTACACGAAGGAAGTTTTGTGCACGTCGCGTCACTTTGAAAAGAAAACCACGTTTCAGGTATAATTATCTCAAAAAACGTGTCGTTCTCGATCCCGCAGGAGCACCGGAAACTGACTGAGAGAAAAAAAGTGGTCGTGAAGAATCGACGATATATATGTATATATATACATATATATATTTCCAAAGTTTCGGTCAGTTTAAAAAGCGTCCTTCAGGATGCGCGCTTTCCCGCGATGCACATGACAACATCACCGTTTCACCTTTCGCAACGGCAACGACACTAACGGCCTGACTTGCGTCTTACCTCGAAGGAAAGCCAGCCAAGAGAGCAAGGAGAGAGAACCGGATCCCAGGTGGGGATGGACTTCGCTTCGGGCAGGTATATTACCTGTGTTTTACCCGCAGCGACGCTCAACTTACGACGGCACAACCTGTTGCTGTTGCACCTGACACAGCGAGAATGCAGCGCTCGAGAAACGACTATATTCGAAAGTTGAAAATAGTGTTGTTTCTTCGATTAGAATTTTATTGTCTTCTCACAAAAATTTCTGCAAGACTTTTTTTAAAGACTCTTCCTTGCGAGATCACTTTAACATTGCTATGTAACATGATAACAAAAATATCGCGAAAATCTTATTATCACTCAATAATTGAAACCAAAATGATTACTGCGATGTGTTCAAGATCACAAGAAATTCATACGTTTATTCGTTTAATTCTTTCGCGTCCATAGCAGAATTAAATTCTTCCAAATTGATTATTTCATCAACTGTTACTTTGTTCATAAATTGTTGTAGTTTATTATAAAGTAATGAAAAATTTTGATTTACGTAATCGCGAGTTCTTCATAACAAAGTTATCGTGAGAATAAGAACTAAATTTTGTATCAATTTTGTATTAAACATGAAACATATGTTTACACGCCACACTTTCTGTGGCTATATCCATGAAAACCTGTTTGTGTGTGCACGAGGTAAAAGCTTAGGAAAGTAGTAAACGTTCTACGAAATGAGAACAGTTTCTTCGAGGCTGTCTATCTACAAACCCGCTCTTGCTTCGTGCCTATAGTGATTCTACCACTACTTATATGAGATAAAGTCAACGTAAATGCGCTGAGGAAAAGCGTAGGATTCCTCGCATTCTATAAACTCTCGGATCGCTCATGATTTCGCACGATATGTTACTGCCGAGAATTCGAAGATTCATTAATCTTTGCTTTCGTAAATCCGCTATCTATTTCTTGACATACGACATTTATATTTTATAAAATCGTTTTATATAATTTAAATTAAAAATAATAGTAAATAATAAGTATATATAAATTTCGTATTTTATATCAAAATTCTTGTAGCTCAAACGTCCTCGGAGATCGTATAGTTTAATTTTTTTAGAAAATAAAAAATCGACACGTTTTAACATATTGATACAATTTTTATACATTAAATAAATAAATACATATTTATTCATAAGAGAAATGAAAATTAATAATGTTTCATTTCATGATATAAAATATAGGTATACTAAAGTTATACTAAGTTTATATTTATTTGAAGATTTTTATATGATATGTATAAACTGTGAGTTTTTTCCAGTAAGTAAAGTGTCTAAATATAACCAGTTAAAAATAATAACACACAAATAAATTTGTTTTTTTCTGCAATTTTTGTCTTAAATATAAAATAAATATAAAATGTATTCAGAATATCAAAATAGAAATATTTTGCAGAACAATGCAATTGATACACATGTAAAATTATTTGTAAAAGTAACAATACATAATATGTATTTTAATTTATAATATCAGACATATTACACAAATAATGTAGAAATATACTAATACATACTAATTAAATTTGAGAATAGATGGGTCATAAGGTTTACCTCGGAAAGATGATCCTTCTGCATCCCATGCTTTCTTCAAAGTTGTCTCTAGATTTTCGTGATTTTTCTAAAAACATAAAACATGTATCATGTTATAAAGTGTTATAAATAATAAATTAAAATAAATATTTATTGTATTATATGGTATATGCTAGCTAGACACAGTATAAAGTACGAAACATGGAAGATTACTTTCTCATCTGTAGTTTCGTTGCCCAAGATTTTCTGTTGATGATTCCACATTAATTCTTGCACTTTTATTTGTTCCTCTGGTGTCATATCGTCAAAATTTTTCGAACAATCTATCTGGCGTAAATCGATTTTCGGTTCGTTAATTATCAAAGCATCCCACCATGTTTCAGTAACTTTTTCAAGATGAATCTATAGATAAATAATTAGTTAAATATATGAGTAACATATACAATAATTAAAAAAATTGGAAATCCAAATCTTATTTACATACACTAATTTGTTTCCCAGGTACAATACTCCACATAGATTCATCTTTCCGAATTTTGAAACTAAATTTGCCATTAAAAAGATTTTTCCAAGTGGAATCTTCTTCAGAATCAGACGATTTAACGTCAATTCTGATTTTATCCGAACTTATATTGACTTTGAGAAATCTAGATGATTTTACATATTCTGGTAAATTCACAAGTACATCCAAGTCAGTAAGAGTTTGAGTCCAGACATAATTATCTCTCACAGCTCCATTGTAACTGTCTGCTGTATGATCTGTATTGAATAATTTTGCAGAAGAGACTGTATTATCGGAATCGTTACATAGCGCACTGTTTTTGGTCTCCTTTGTAGAATTATAGCATTCTTTATTTTCACTAGTTTTACAATTATCTATAGGCAATTTTCTCTTCCGTGAATTTAATGCTCTATCCTTCCATCTGCTGAAAGTGCTTGCCACAAATATATCTATTTCTTTGTGTGCAAAGCCTATTTTCTGCATAGAGTTTTTCGGATATTCTTCATAAAAATCTGTGCTAATGTCAAAGAATATTACACAAGAAAGTAAATAATTAATATAATTCTAAGACAATTCTGAGAAAAGAAATATAAAAATGTTGGCATTTTAAGGAGATTGATATGCTTACCATCTGTATAAGAATCCAAAAATAGTATCCAAGAAATTAGCCACGTTTTTTGATTCGCGAAGTATGTGCATTAATGATTCGTCATGTTTCGAATTCATGATTGTATACAGAAGAAAATCTCTACAAAGTTCTGTAAAACTTTTATTGTGTTTGACACAATAAGACTCTAAACTTATTGTTTATAAGAAATAATTCGTAACTAACGATTTAGAACAAACTTGTACGCACATGTAATAAATAACAGCTCTAAGTTTTGAAAAAAATTTATAGTAAACAAAACTCGATACACATGTATGACCCCGGATTGTGCACATCTGACTTTGACAAAATGGCGCGCTCCACTAAGTACAAACACATCTCGTTTAGTATATATGCGCGATGTCACAATATTTTGAAATGTAAAGCCATATGAAATTCTCTTGCTCTTATTAATTAATTTTAATAATAAAATAAGCAGTTATTTTTAGGATTATGGATATCATTATAATGAAAGGATTTTACCTTACGTTGATGACTGGAGATTTGGTTGAATCTAAAGGCCAAAAGATGGGGCATTTTATCACTGATTAATGCACATGCTCAAAAACGTGTTTCTGCTAACGTTAGATGACAGATTTGGGTTTTTAAACATCTTTTATGTGTAAACATCTTTCAATTTTGCGAGTTAAGCATTTTCCGATTAGTCATATTATTGTGGTTCAGAGTTATGTCTAATAATTCTTTATATTTTATATTTTTTGTGCTCGCAAAAATCGTAATATCGATTATTGAACACGTTAATAATACGACAAAAAAAAATATTTTACACTATGGCAAGTGTTCCTGGATTTACATTAGAAACCGCAAAAGGTATATATCAGAGTATGTTACATACAATTTAAAAACAAAGCAGTTACACATTTATATTATATTTTAAATGCCTTCAGTTTTTCAAATTGATATGAAAGAAAAACGAAACAAATTCTTTGTTTATTTTTAGCTGCATTGACAGATATTCTGACAGCATTAAATACACCAGAAAATCTGCAAAAACTTGCAGAAGCGAAAGAAAATTCTGGCAATGAAATGTTAAAAATGATGCAGTTTGTATTTCCATTAGTAACACAAATTCAAATGGATGTCATAAAAAATTATGGATTTCCAGAAGGAAGAGAAGGTTTGTGTGTTGTGTGGCTGCGTTCCAACATTCACTGCAGCTACTAAAAATCTATACTTCACGTCACATATGCTATAGATTCTCAGTATTGGCAGTGAATATCAGAATGTAGTTATTATCACAAGCTTAAAACTCTATCTTTTAAATTTTCATTATTATTAGTATTATTATTAAAACAATAAAATAGAATTATATTTACCGAATGTGTGTAAAACAGGAACTGTACAATTTGCGCAACTCATTAGAGCTTTAGAGAGAGAAGATGCTGAAGTAGCACAATTACTCAGCCAGGTGCGTTCATATTTTCTTCCACCAGTTATGATAAATTCTTTAACCGAAGCATCTCTTTAAATTAAATTTACATAATCTTTGATATATACAGATTTTTATCATCTATAAAACAAGTTTCACATGTGTGTGTGTATGTTCACATATGTTGTACATTAGTTTTATTTTATCACTGCTTTAAAAACATAAATAACTTGTGTAAATTTAAACAAATTATTTCTATATATTATTATTCTATAAAAATGAAAAGTTTATATGTATATCACATTTTGTTTCAATATTTTAATAAATTATATATTGCAGTTATATCAATTAAATTATGTATGCAAAAGATAAGTCTTATCAGCTATATGAAAAATAAGTAATACATATATTTTTTCTTTTATTGAATAAATGAATGAATATTGTAATATTTCAATTAATATTGTTACGATCGTCCGATATGATGAAATCTGTGTACAATCTTATTTTCTGGAAAATAAGAAAGTTTCAAAGGAATCTTGAATATTTTTAATTGAGAAAACTTAAAAATTTTATATTTATTTATATAATATTAATAAGTATGCCATATATATAATCTACTAAAATATATAATATTTATTTATATAAATGTTCTTTGAATTTCTTTTCCGCTATTACATTAAAAATTTTAAAAATATTCTACTGTTCGCACAGAGATGAAGTTGTGTATACATAAGTGATTTTTATATTTATTATTACATATATAAAATGAATAAAAAATATAGGTATAAAAACAAAATTAGAGAACAACAAAAAAGCACTACAAAACTGAGAAATATAGAACGATGTGCCACCTTACGCTCAACAGCGTTATTGGCTAACAAAGAATCTTTTGTTTTATATTTTTGAAAACTTACTAAATAATATAAATATATAAATTCTTACACAATCGTTATATATATCATACATTTTAACTTCATGTCGTGGCGAACATCTGGATAAATTACAATTAAATTATACAGTTTCACTCATATAAGCAAGTATGTTAAAACTGCGTAAAGCCAACAGAAATTGAAAATCTAACGATAATAAATAATACATTAGAATCAACACATTTGCTCGATTGTTTATAACAGCTGTTGAATCGTGTAATTTTTCCGATTGATTTATAATAGAGATAGTTCGATGGTTGCAGTTCCCCTTTGTCAATGTTATGTAGCGACATTGACAACAAACGGTTGTCTTCGTATAAAATTGGAAAATGCATTATTTTTTTTTTTTTTATTTTGAAGTAAATGATGGTATATATCATGTAAAAGTTTGATAATTTTCTTTTTAAAAAAGTTTAGCTCTTTATGTTATTCGTGTATAAGTTGTATCTCGTACACCTCAAACAATACTATTTTCTACAAGAATAGAACATGGCAATGACGATGTGTCGAGCAATAGCCTCGTGGGAAATATATCAAAACTTCTTACATATAAAGCACACCACAAACATTTGACAAGTGGGGAACGATACATTATAATGTATATGTACATTTTTTTTTATATAAATCAAAATACATGTTAATAAATTTTTTACACACAAAGAAATCTGATTTGTATCGTTCGAGTCATGCGAATTTTAAAAACACGGTAGCGAGTAGGCAAGAACTTGCTCTGTATAGATTTGCTATATTTATTCTACTTCGCTTTTAAATACCTTGAAGGATTTCGGTAAAAATGTTAAATATGAATTGAATACGATCTTCGATCAGAAATAACGCATTGTTATTTCAGTTTATATATATCGATGATTCTCAAATACGCAGCGATATACGTAATTCTTATTCATTGCTCTCTTTGAATTTGAATTTTTCTTCGGCCACGTTAAGTTTGCACAAACTTGACGTAGTGTTTACGGTTGATTAAAATCGAATATCCAAATAATAAAAACAACACAAATTATTTCCTTGATGTATCGTTAAAAAAATGTGAATACTACTTTCAGTTTTTTTCATTTAAAAGTGCCTTTGTGTGTCAAATTGCAGTACGTTATTTGTGAACTGACCGTCTGTACAGCTTGAAACAAATTCGTGCGTCTGTGCAACACAGTAGCTGTTCCTGCACTACAAGTTCTTATTGTTAAAAAGCAAGCCACGCTTGTAAATTTTGCAGACTATAATCTATGCGCATTTAACACAAACGGAGAGTCCTGGTTGATATAACAACGCATTTCCAGATCACGATTACAGTCTCACGATCTCGTTTTTACTGTAGAAAACATGTGTACAAATGTAAAACGCACAAACCGATCTTAACATCAACTTTATCTTATGTTCTTTTCCCCAACAGCGAAGCGACATTGCTGAGCAGTCTTTTCCTGAATCGATTCGTACATAGAAAATAGATCATATAGAGAAAGAAGTGTATATAAAATCTAGTCGTACCTTGGAATCGCTTAAGCGTTCACAAAGTTAAAACATGATTTAGGTGTGTTGTATCTTTTTAACTATCCAACCATCCTCTAATTACACATATGTCACACTTCTATTAGTTAGTTGTTAAGTGATTACTCCACAATAAACTTTAAAAAGTGAGTAGTACATGCAAGAAAGAAAAAAACTTGTACAACGGTCATAAGTGTGTTACGTTATATAATTCATTGAAAAATAATGGCTTTTAATCAATAAATATCCATTGATGAAATGATGATTTTTCCTTCTTACATCGCGTCTCACTCTTTTCACGTAATTGCTACAATTAAAGTATTTTTTTGTTAACCGAAATCTATACCGTACATAGTTACAAGTAGAATTGCAAATCATCTCGTAGACCGCAATAACTATGAAGATTTCGATTGATCGATCAGGCTACGAGAGGAACGGATTAGCAGTAGATGTATTTGCTGTCCATGGATCCTGCCGAATCTGATTGATTGTAGGACGGGGTGGTGGCGTCACAGTTGCAAACGGATTTGCTGGATATGACATAGTTGCTATAAAAATTTAATATATTATTAGAGTAAAATAACTTCTAAAGAGACAATGCAATTATTTAAATGTTTTTATATTTTTTGTTTTTAGTAAGTAATACTTTGATACTTTTCGGTAATTTATATATATTTCACATATTGCACAAAATACACAGATACAGTAAAATTATATAATTGCAAAAATTAAAAAGAAAAAGAATAATCGATTTATGAGAGATAAATATCCATGTACTATATATTAGAGTATTATTAGTATAAGATATATATATGTATATATATTTGTATATATATTTCGAAGAAAGATTCAAATCACAGTATTTTCAGCTATAAAAAAAGTAAAAAATGACGTACTGAAATAATATATGAAATACATCATAAGCAGTAATATATACTATATATTTCAATCAACTCATGCATTCATGCCACATTCTTAGTCGTATTATTGATACTCACGAACTCTTATTTCCAATGAAATGCTATTTTGCAGAATTAAAGTGTTACACATAAAAAAAAATATATGTATTTTTATAAAATCTGAGTTATATAGTGACTCTCTATTGTTTTAATTAGATTTTACCTCTGATGGAGTTAATGCTAAAAAGAATTTAATATACAAAAACTTTTATGTAAATACGAAAAAATATAAAATATTTTATCAATAGTATATTAAGCGAAAATATTTAGAATACTAGACTTATCTTTCTCTCATTTATTTATGCATTTTGCACAATTTTAATTGCAGATACAAAAGACTTACTTGCAGGCGTAGGAGCGGCAGGTTTAATCGCCGAAGCACTGACGAGATTATCCAAATTGACAAGCGAAGAATTTTCTCCTAAGAAAGATTGTGGTGTTTTTTTCACAGCACCTGTGCTGGCAGGAAGATTATCAGCCATGCTTCCCAGATCGAAAGGATCTCCTGATGATGATGTACCATCTATTTAAACATTTATACTTTTAGAAAATATTTTAAAATATTTTACTAGAAAAATTTGGATACTTTAATGACCATAAATACCATTATTAACTGTTTGTGGACTAGTTCCAAGTTTTGCTCTGTTACTGATGACGTCGAATTCATCTAAATCACTGAGCGGACTTGTTGCAACGGCGTTATCATTATTCTGAGAAGAAAAATGACTAAAACCCAATCCTGTGCCATTGAAACCATTGCTGGTAGTACTGAGAGCAGTAGCGTTTGAAGATGCCGGCGGTAAATTAAAACCTAAATTTTGAGGAGGTGTTGCAAAGCCGATGTTTTGCGTCAAAGTTGAGTTGCTGAAAGATGATGACGATGCTATGCCATCTTGAGCCTATAAAAGAAAAATATTATAGAAAGATTAATTTTACATACGTGTTCTTATGACTATCGTGGAATCGGCAAGATTTTAGAAAAATAAATTTATGTCACCTTGTTCGTTTCTGATTCAGTAGTAGATGGAACTGGTAACCAAGGATCATTCGTACGAGGAGGAGATACGACCGTAGCAGGAGATGATGCAGGTGCGCGCCATGGATCGATAGCGGTAGCTGTAATTAAAAAAAAAGATAATTTAATCAGTGAAAAAAAATATATATAAACGTAACAATACTTAGAGATTATTTTGACAAACAATTATGATCGTTTTTAACAAAAATAATAAAAAGATTAAATAAAAAACATACTATTGCGATACATGTTTGTAACGATACTCACTTGATCGTTGAGGAACAGGTGTCCACGGGTCTATCGAGGGTGACGTAGTACTCGTTGTGGGAACACTCCACGGATCATTTTGTGGCTGCACAAGACGAAACTCTATTAATCACTTTTCAATTACTCCGCTATGTTATTTTATTCGTTTAAATATGTATTCTGATTTCCTCTACAACACGTTCATTGGACATACCTTATATTCATGTAACTTAGATAAATCCAAAGACTAGTGCATATCATGCAAAAACGACATTCGTTACCATGCAAAGTGCGATCATCTAATTTGTTGTTAAATAAGCACAAAGCATTTAACAAAATAAGCACAAAGTACCTGAGGTCTGGGCGGCGCAGTTATTGGAACGCCCCAAGGATCGGTTTGTGCAGAAGAGCCGCTTGCTTCTCCTAAATGTACATCAAGTAAATCTAAAATGTGACTTTGCTTCTCGGATTGCGGAGCTCTGCAATTGATACATCGATACGTAAAATGCAAGATCGAATACTGTTTCATATTATGTTGCAAAATTTCATTGATTACTCACTTAAAATCTTGCTGACTCTGGCTGAGGGCTAACTGTAATCTTACATCGTCGCTTCGTCTTCTTTGTTCCTCTTGCTCTGCTTCTTCTCTAGACATAGCCAAGGCCAGTTGCAATTGTAATTCTTCTTCTCCTACTGTTTGCGGTCTTGCGGCTTCCAGCTCCGCTAGAAAAAAAAAAAAAAAAAGATTTTTTGTTAATTCTTATATGAAATAGAAAATGTATTTCAATAGAAATGCATGAAATATAAGAGAATCTAGATTAAGTGCATAAAAAAATTATCTCTCTACGATTAAAACAATCTTAATACCAAAAGTTGTAATACAAAAAATTTATAATAATAAAGAGAAAATTTACTTGCACGTCTAGTCGATGGTTCAGATAAATTACAAGGCTCCCAATCCTGAAACTGTGTAAAAACTTATTATTTATTTTAATAGTAGTTTAAATATATTATAATCATCAATAATAATACGTTTACTCACATCTCTGCTAACAGGGGACATCGTATCTAAACCATCACTTCCAAAACCACTAACAGACTGTGCGAATCTCTCTTTTGCTTTCAATGCTCGAGCTCGCTCATTTCTCAATCTCTCGTCATCTTTTAATAAGGCCACTAATTGTTTTGCTTTCTCCCGCACATTAATTCCTTGATCTTTATGTCCGTCCATATATTGGAAATCTATACAAAAATTATACAATTATTGAAAAGAGAAACTAGAAGTAAAAAGAGAATCAACATCTCTGACAAGAGCGGTAAGAAAAGCTCTGAAGAGAAGAGATAATATTTGTGTTACCTTTTAAAGTTTGGATGGCAAAAATATTTTCTTTGCACTGTTGCGCTACTTTTTCACTTCCTGTCTTGATGAGATACTCTAAGAGAACTAAAGCTTTGTATACGTGCCGCCAATTTTTCCCATGATCGTTTAGTCTCTTCCATAACATTTGCATAATTTCCGTAAATGCTACAACATTGTATGTTAAGTCGGCAATTTCTGCCATAAGTGTACTACTTGGACCCCAAGGATCATTACTGGTAGCTTTTCGTACAGCTTTCTATAGAAAAAAATTAAAATTGTTTTTAGAAATATTCTATCATTATTATTATACATATATTACTTAGGATGATACTTTACCTGAGCATTGCTATAGTTATGAGCGAGATTCATAATATCTCGTCTAATACCTGCTAGATTCATCTGCATGACGTCTTGACCTTGTCTTCTCATCTATAATATTATTGCTATTTGTTACTCGATTATTAGTATTATATGTATCTTCTATAAAAGCTCGTATTTATTAATGTTTATTAAACGCAAATTGAGTTATATATCAGACATACATTTGAAAATCACTCATCAAAAGTTAATATAACATGTAAAGACAATATTTCTCAAAAATCTATAAATATTAATATCTTAAATTGCTTAAGTTTTCTAATAGATTCTTGATAATTTTTTCACTAATTTGTAGCGTGTTTATACATAAACACACGCTAAACATTATAGAACTTTTTTAGAATTATTTATGTATATGCAGTTACTGTGTAAAGACGCTATATGAGAAGATATATAATTAATTGTAATACAAGTAGAATTTGATAATAAATATAGACAGTTTGTTTATATACAAGCCATGCAACAACATATGTAAGTGCATTATGTAAGTATTATAAAATCAATAGTATTAGTAATAAAATAATTTAGTAAACTATAAATTTTATATACAGAAAAAATTAAGAGATAGAAAAAAAACATGCATATTAATTAAAAGCAGGGTTTTATATATAAAAAATGCAAAGAAATAAAATTATATAATTTGTTAAAAGAATATTATCTATTTATACCATGTTCACGCACAAATGTATTATATCAAATATGTTTCTTAAGTATTATAATTTAAATAATTTTTAATTATGCATAAGTTTTGTAACTATCCTTATTGATTAATATGTAATTGTTCTGTTACATAACATTAGTTTAATATAAAAAAATACATATATATACATACATGTATACATACATGTATATATAATTGGGAAAAGATATATTTTTAAGTAAAATTATATACCACAAGCACACAAAACTAACAAAGTAGTTTTATACATATATCATAACTTCAATATTCGTAATTTGAAGTAAAATTCACTTATATAATCAAGTTTTCAATTACATAATTGAAAAATATGCTTATATGTCACATATTAGTAGAAAAAATTGTTGAATATTTAAAAAAAAAAAAAATATGCTTTTGAATATTACTTATGATGAAATGTGCCCTCTTGAGATGTGCCTATGTAAACTTGCAATTTTAATATATTATTAAATGATTTATTTTATCTTCAAAATGAGTAATATTAATGTAATAAAATATTAATGTAATAAAAATGCAACCAACACACTGTGTAACATTAAATAAATCAATTTTATAAATAAGTATATAACAATATTGATGCAATACTGACTTGCATAATGTCACATATTTGTCATTACCAATTTTTATTTTTATTGTTATTTTGCTGGTAAATGTTAAAAATATAATAAAAGTGCATTATAACAAAAAGTAAAAGATTAAACATAAATTGAATATAGATCACACATACAACATAACAATCAGAGCTCGTAGAAGTATTAAATTAATTTTACATAGAAAAAAGATTGACACATATTATTTACTTAACACAGAAATCTTCTAATAATATGTTTTAACATAAAATATCTCAGGTTATCGAATGAGTATATTTGTTAATTCCAACAATTGTGAACATTATTGAAATTTACCTTTTGCATTGCCATTCTTGATTAATGAAATATCACTGGCGTAGGTGATGAAGTTCTAGGGGATATATTGCCCAGAAATATTAAATACTCCGAATCACAACAAAAGCCTAAACTGTCAGAGACAATACAATAAGTATGGAAAATTTGATACACATTTACCATACTTAATAAATGATTATTTTGCATATGGGTGATAATGACATTAAGATTAATTAGTTAAATAATAATATTATGCAAATGAATATTACATAAATTTTTAAGTTTAACAAAAGTTTTAAAAAACTTTTGTAATAATCGTAAATATCCAAAATATTAATAGCGTTATAAATATTCGACACATTCGTAACAATTGTTAGCATAATTATGTTACAATCTATTAAATTAAAAAAGAAGACAAAGTCACAGTTTTGCTTTTAATAGGCACAACTCATTTTTTTTGTTATGTATAACAAGACTGTTGACATTGCACATATTATTCTAAGTTATAACTGTCTTGCATTGAAAAATTTGTAATTTTGTTTAAACATGTATTTCACACTGTGAAAATATAAAATATAATTATAGACTTATTATACCTCATTAAACTGTAAAGCACTAAGCCAAGAAAAAACATGTATACCTTCCCTCTGTTTCTTTAAATACAAACTATTTTACAAGCAATTGCAACTTATTTCAAAATTTGAAACTTACAGGGAGAAAAACTTATTTAATCAAAAGCCTTATTTGCGGATGATTATATACATGCAAAAAACCTTATAAAAAACAAAAATTACTTACAGTGATGAATATAAGGAAGCCTCTTAAGAAAATGTACTGCTCTTCTGTAAAAAAAAAGGAAAACTTTATTATCTGTAACACAGTGTTGTTATATTGTGTGTTCATTGCTTATCTTATCTAGCAGATATAATATAGATACCATTCTATTCTTCATTGGAGCAATATATTATCACTGTATCTAAGATTAATTAATAAAAAAAAAGATAAAAACCATTCTAAGTATATTCTACTTATATCTTAAAATATCTTAAATAATATCTTAAAATGTTAATACTTTAACTATCACAATAATTTTAAATATGTCAATGCTATATATTGTGTTGTCATAGTTTATAAAAAGAGAAGTAATAATAAAACATTTATATTACATAATACACACACATTATTCATGTTTATCAGTAAGTTATTAATTCTTTCTATAATCATATAACAAAACATATATATTGCTTTCATAACATCATGTCAATTTTCTTTTTCTTCTTATCCTATCAAGTATGCAAAAATATTACTAGAACTGTTTGCAAAAAGACAAAGTAAAAAGCATAAATTGCTAAAAATGCTAGAAATATTATCTAATGCATCTCTCAAACTAAAGTGAATTAACATTTTTTCTAAGGTTTCCTTTCATCATGTTAACAGCATTATACATGTAATTGACCATGAAAGTATTGATTATTGTTCTCTCTGCCCTTTTGTACTACTTAGTTAATTTTTTATTTAATGCATAGTATATGACGTAAGTATAGTTTATATGTATATATACATATATATAATTGTTCTAACAGTTTTATATTAGAACAAGCAGTGAATAAGAAAAATTGAAATATCAATAAAATAACAGATGATCAAGATGTAATTAGTTGATTATAGCAGATAACAATTTGGAATGGATATATGTTTCAAAACATATTTTAAGAAATATTACACTATGCACTTACTGTGTCGAACAGAAAATTTCAATACTTTCAATTCAAGAACAGAAAATTTCACTTCACAATATTTTCAGAACCATTGTCAAAAGATGCAATGACATGCACAAATACACAGAATGGCAGGATACGTAAGTAGAAAATTGCTTATACTATAAATTACTAGTAAATTTAAAGATTGATGCGAATTGCGCGTGTGTGTCTTTTTTCACTCGTCACATTCTCTTGTGCCACGAAATTACGGGTAAACGCTCTACGTCAGTCGTGAGTCGAGCCGTACATACCGTCGCTCATACATACACACAGTTAAGTACGTTCGCAAGCTGTACAAAAAAGGAAAAAAACAAGAAAAACAGATGGATGCATTCCCGTTTAAAGAGCAACCACATCACATCACGGCACGTACCGCTCACTTTGGGCTCGTGACTCGTGGCCACCAATGAAGTAATCACACCGCGTTACATATCATCGATTTTCAAACAGACTCTTGTGCGAGCCGATACGAGACGTCGATTTCGCAGTACCCGTTTCCGCGTATCTTTGTTTTTCCTGAGAGTAAGTCGCGAAATCACGCGAGGGACGGGCGCGGCCGTGCGTCTGTTGTGAATCGCTACCAGCGACTCGTCATCAAGACGACGCGCATATAGACGAGCTACCTTGTTCCTGGTTTTTCTCCCGTTGCAGAAGAGCAACACGTTTGTGACGGCGCGTCCGGAATGTCACGAAACACGCCGCGTGAGATTCCTCGCTGCCGCGACTCCGTCGCGTCCGCTGTTCGTTGCTCCGTTGATTGAGTGACGAGGATGATGATGATGACGACAACGACGGTAGATGATGATGATGATGATAAATGATAATGATAATGATGACGACGATGATGATGATAATGATAATGATGATGATGATGACGATGACGACGACGAAGACGAAGAAGACGACGACGACGACGACGACAATAACAACAACGACGACGACGACGACGACAACGGTGACAACAAGCAACGGCAACGACGAGAATACGTTCGTACTCACCTTACGTGTGTGTACCACTCGGAAATTTTCGAAAACGCGAACTTTCGAACCGACTGGGAAAGACAGGGAGAAGCGAAAGAATATAAAACACTTATGACAAGTCCATTCACAGGCACTGAATTACAATGTGATCGCGTAGCAAGATGGCGCTGAAACTTATTTCCGCTTTGCTCCGCTCGCCGCGCCCGCGGCATCACTCGACATTTTGTTCTAATTGTTTCAAATTGTTTGCGGTTTTCTAAGATGATCTATTTGTTAGCTACTTTTTATATTCTTTTTGTAAAATGATAAGATTTTCTTTATGCAAACTTGAGAAGAACGAGATATAGATTTTTATAAGTGTCTTAAATAATTGTAAATAATATCAGTTTTTCTTTATCATGAAAAAACAACTATTATAAATAAAAAACATCATATTGAGTTTAAGTTTTTATTTATTACATTCAGTTGACTAGATTGATGTCACAAATATTTTGTTTATTGCAAGTTAACGTTAGCTTTACGACTACGCGATTATAAAGTGATTGTACTTATATTACATCTATAAACTTTTTTTATATGTTACGCATCATAAACATACTACATAGTCGAATATATATATATATATAGTATACTTTATTTAAGGCACAGTAAATTAAAATTGCGTTCAGAATATGTATCGGGAAGAAAACAATTCCGAACAATAACTTATTCATAAATAGCTATTGAGAATTACTCACGCATGAAAAACAAGAAATAATTTATATAGATATATACATATCACTTTCTTATAAAAAAATACACATATCGTTATCTATATTTCTTATACATGTAAATACTCTCTGAAATAAAAACAAGTATTCTTTACCATACTTCTACTATCTTTTTCTATATTTTTAAAATATCTAGGAAAAAGAAAGAAAACAAATATTTAAATATTTAATAAAATATTTATAGATATTTAATAAAAGTATATTCTGCAGAAGTTCATATAAATTAAACAATTTCAAAGTAATGTACAAAATTAATGATAGTCCATAAATTATTAAATTGTGAAAAGAATTTGTGCATATTTTTGAAGATATTTCTTGAACATTGAAATAAATTTTAATCTATTATGTGTCAACACACACAAAGTACATTAAAAATGAATAAACCTCTAGACTCAACAGATAATTATATATCTGTTACATTGCATGAAAACTATATAAAAGAGGAACATTAAATATATATTCAATAATTATAAAAAAATAATCGACAAATTAGAGAACTAGATTTCAATACATTTAGTATCAGCATTGCATTATCACTAGTATAACACGTTGGCTGTCACATCATCTATGTATGTGTCTGTTAATGCCACATTATTTCTTAAATTGTAGTAAAAATAAATATTTTCAATAAAACTTAAACTAATAAAATATATCATAAAAAATAATTACAATTAACGAAAGATAATACTTTACTATAAAAAAATACACCAATGACACAGTCAACGTGATACTTTAAAGTAACAAAGATAATCTATAAAATCATTTTTTTAGTAGAGGAATCTTTCCTAATGATATTCCGTAGTTGGAGTCACATTGATCATATCGGCGGTGCTAAAAAAAGAAATGTATATATATATATGATAAATGCGCAAACAAAAACTCAACTGCACTCTTTGATTTGCTTAAGTAAAATCCAAAAATAATATATAAGCACATAAAAACTCAAAGTACTTTCAACAACTAAAAAATACATTAGCAATTTTAATTATTTTTTTTTTAAGGCATGCTACATGCTTTTATTTATCTGCTCATATTTCTTTGAAAAACTGACTTCTATTATAATTTGTGTAAAATAATGTGTATACATATATATTTCTTTAATAAAGATTGTTAGAAACACATTAGCATAAGAAGCAAAAACTATAAGAGAAGCACCTGACACAAGAATGTTTGGATAAAGACAATATAATAAATGTAAAATGTTGATTTTGATATAATATTATAAATATGTAGTAACTCCTATATTATAATCATAAAATTGCTTATAATTTTTTAAAGTAATTATACAATATTAATAAGCATTATCAACAACGTTATTTAAATGTCGAAGAAAAGAAATTATATATAAAAACTTATCTAAACAATTGTCCCATTTCTTTTTGACATACACAGTTTAGCAAAGCATATAATGCATTAAATATGACTAGTCGAACTAAATATCAGATACTGTTTTTACACTTATTGTTAACGAAATATATAAATATCGGAATTGTAATGATAAAACATTGTCCAACTGGTCATATTTTATCTCACAAAGCAACATTTTGTGTTAATCAAGTAGACATAACACAATATCACAAACACTTACAAGAACATACACGGTGTGCCTAAGATTACTTTCTTGTAGTCATCTTTTACATTAGTCTGCTGTATAACATATATCAGATTACATTATCACAAACTCATGTACAAAAGAGAAATATTAAATGTTTAACACTTTTATGTAATCTAAGAGTTAAGAAGTTGTTACAAAACATGGGTGAATATATACAGCTACATGTTTCAATGTGCACAAAGTTTAAAATTACACAAAATTTGATGTTTGTGAACATTAAAGATATTAATAGAAGTTTTTTGTTTTTATATGATATTTCATTCAGTAACCGCTGTAGTTGTTCCTTCACCATATCAAAGATGTTAAACTGAATACTTTTGTTTTTTATTTGTATACATAGACAAGTGAAAGAAAAACAAACAGAGCATATAAGTAGTCAGTGATTACCTCTTGGAACATTTAATATGTATAATGAGCAATGCTATGCCCAGAACTAAGCATAAGCTTCCGACAATAATGTAAGCATAACCAAGGAAAGGATTCTTTCCTCCTAAGAGCGAAGTTGTACTTAAAATCATCTTCTTCTTTCCGTGAAAGGCGGATACTGAAAACGCTGAAAAAAGATGTATAAACATTAGCTCCTATAACATTTTATATACATAATCTTGTTCCATTTCCAATTATATTTATTCTCACTTATTTTATACATTTTGATTAATATATTACTATAGTTATTCTGCGTAAATATCATAAAATTTTATTTGAACTTGCTCAAATCACTTACAATACTTGATTGTAAGAGTGTAGTTTCCTGCAACCAAACCACTTTTAAAGCCATCTTGTTCATGGTCAACTCTACGGTAAAGTTTTCGGAAAGTTGGCAATGCAGCAGTTCTCATCCATACAATTAAATCTTCATTTTGAAATCCATTGTTGTCCGGATTATTAGGATCCAACTGCCAGATTTCTTTACTCCAATTTTTTGGCTTGGCAAAGTTCTTAAATGCCATCTGCAAATCTCCTTCAGGATTTCTGAATTTGATAGTTTTGTCAGATGGCCAAGCTATGCCAGTATTCAGCAATGGTACAGACTTATTATGCTTTACAGAAAACAGTGTTAGCTCATCGCTAAAAAGTGAATTGGCAATTGCTCCACATGGAGCAATTGGACGGTCAGTGCCATTTTCTTTGTGATAAGCAAAAGGTTCGCAATCAGTTGAAACTATTTCACTCAGTTTTCCTAACAATTGAGTATCATCTCGAGATTTGACATATCTGCGATGATTCTGATAAAAGTTTGTTAGGCCATAATACATATAAACTTTGTCAACGAAGGCCTCACGAAGCTCAAAAGTAATCTTACACACACAGGGCTCTGTAGGATCTTCTGCAATCACATCTGCACATCTCTTATGTAATCTATTCTCACCAGTTATATTAATAGATTCGCAATCGGTATAATCTACAATATGTTCTTTGACTTCATCAGAAAAATGAAGTAATCCTATACCAACTGGTATAAATGCAACTCCTATTACAAAAAATGTAGGTAGAACTGTGCCAGCCGTAAGTATTGGTTGCCAAGCTGGTAACCTTTGCTGCTTGAATGCGCTATCTGTAAATCAAGACATTTAACATAGATTTTTATAATTGAGATAACAGAGCATTTTATATGTTTCTGTGTTTTCTAAATTATATTGAATAAAAACTATTTAGTAAAATAGTACAAAATATATCCAGATAATTTATGTAGACAAATTTTCTCATAAATAATTTTTACAACTTATAAACAGTTTATAAATTATCTGATAGAAAAATAATCATTAGAAGTGAAATTTGTGTACATGTCATATTTGTTATATAGCAAAGAGAAAAAGAGAGAGAACTGTTTTTTGTAGATTAAATATTTATCTTTAATATTGTGTTGAAACTAACCAGACGGTTTTTTCGATTTAGGCACTGCATCCACCTCACTGATGGATGTCATGATTTGGCAGAAAGCGTGTTAAATCAGTGCCAATACTACTAATATCTGAGAATTCTTGAATAATCTATTTATTCTAGTTCCTGACTGCCATTTGCAAAATAATCAAAACTAATAAAAGCACATACATATACGTCAGAGTCAAGTATTATAAAAGCCACTTATTAGTGTTCATTTTCACTGATGTTAGAAAATTAAAAGCTGATGCACATGTTACTTTGTTCAAGGTTCAAGGTGCACATGCAAAAATTTACCAATCAAATCACGTCTGATAGGTATAAAGGCCTTTGCACATGAAAAAGTTATAGATATATAACGCGTAAGCAAACCAATCATAAGCTAGCGTTATCTCACGTTAACAAGAATATTGACGTGTAATTGGCTAAATTATTTTCGACCTTACAGTTATGACTAAAATTTTGTCACGTATGTACTAAAGATCTTTATATCCATCATATGTACATACATATATTCAGTTTTAGTTGTTCCGCAGTTATTAAACCATCAATCAACCGCATATAGCGCGTGACGGACAATTTGTAATTTACATATGTGATTATTTATCACATACGCAAGAAACGCAACACGCGAAACAAAACAGGTCAAAGTGGTTGGGTTCTTGGTTTAATATATAAACATATATATAGGTAAGCTATTACCGGATTGTATTCTTTTTCTTTTGATCTAACATATAGACGGGAGCGTTAATGCTTTTACACATGAAATTACACTTTTTATTGTTAAAATAGAGGCATTATTGGTGCAACTTTGTGTGCAAAGACATAAACGGCCTTGTCTTTACACAAGTTGGCATATTGTTTTTTTCAGAATTTTCAGAATTCTATCTACACTTTTGAATATGTAATGACAATTATTCTCTAATTGTTGCCGATTTTTAAATACTAATTGACCAAAGATACTGTGAGACCTGTAGTTTTCTTTTTTGCACTACATACAACAACAATGATCAAGCAACATTTACCAAAGAATTGGATTGTTGTTAATTCCAAAAGTTATCCAGACAAGATTTACTATTTCAATGTAAAAACAAGCCAATCTTCCTGGAATCAACCTACACTGGAGAAATCGAATAAGGTATTTTAATATTTATGAATTGAAATTTCTATACTTTTGTCTTATCTCTGTAACAGAGTATGAAGTTTTTTGATATATACAATAATATGGTTATGGGACTCTTGAAGAACTTGGGTATGACCTTATGACTCTCACTATGTTTATTATTTAGGCAAGAATATACTATTTCTCAACTTTCTCATTTCTTTCTTGTTTTGGTTATAATAGAATATTAATTATCTAGTATAATAGAATACTCAGTATAATAGAAAATTAATTGTTATTTATTATTACTGTTATGTATTGTTTTTTTTGCTTTTATATTTTTTCAAATGTGTTAATATTTTATAGGCATCTCACTTAAACAAACGTTCTAAACTCTCTGATAAAAAAAAAAAGTCTGTCAGTAAACAAAAGTCACATGATAAAATGGTAGAGACATCAAAATCAAGAGCACTACAAGAAAAAATGTCTTTAAACACAAAAGTGACAAGGAAAGCTACACCATCTTCTTCATCTTCAACAAGATCATCTTCGACAAGTTCATCTTCGAATTTAACGCAGAGTGATACATCAACGAGTGTGCATAGCACTAGTAATGAAACACAAACATATACACCACAAATGTGTGCTCTTCAAGAAAAAATTCAAAGAAAGAATTTAAATACATCTAATGCAAGTTTGTCTAGTGAAAGTGCAAATACATCAAGCACATTTAATCCAGATAATAGATCAAAGCCAGTTATTAAGTATAAAACACAAGAAGAAAAAAATACAGAAAATAAAGGAAGACATTATTGGAATAAAAATGGTACTGTGCAATATATATATATAACAATTATATATATATAACAATTAGAGATTTATTTATTAAAAAAAACATCACAATAACCTACAATTTCAAGGTTGCATTTGCCTTTTTGCAAGCGCACCACGTTTTGTTATGAATTTTGTATTGATTTAGCTTTGAATTATTGTTTTCTTTTGATTATATTAAAAAAAAACTATTGTAGATAAAATGTTGAATATTATGTTTAGGAAAAAAAGAAGAAAATTATGGATTAAGAAAAAATTTGGCAAGAGAACGCATGCAAATGATAAGGAAACATTTAGGTCTTGATAAAAAGAAATGTAAAGAAATTGGTCGTGTTATTGTCGACAAAACATCTTTACAGAAATCTAATAACACTTCATCGTGCAGTAAGCAGATATTTTTATATACTCTTGGTTATACACTTTAATTATATTTAAAATGGTCTTGTGAATATATGTTTTTAGTTTTACTACTAGTTTTGAGAGAATTGTTTTGTTACTATTACAGATAATAGCAACTTTAGACCCACGTATATTTATAAAAATGCTGAAGCGCGACTAAAGAAGTTACGTGATAGACTTATGAAAGAATCCACGTACGAAAAAAACGTTATGTCAGACACAGTCTTGCAAAATCAAAGAAATCAACAAAAACCTGAGATAATGACTAGTGACAAATTAATAGAACAAGCACAGCATGAGGTTTTATATGAAGAAATGGATTGGGAACCAATGAAAGATGAGGAAATTACTTTAGAGGTATTTTATCAATGCAATCATATTATATCAACAATATACAATTTTTTTAAGTGTGTATTAATAATTATTGATTATTTTAAATAAACATTTTACTGTTCTAAAAACATTTAAATTACGTGTACAAATTTATTATGTATACATACATGTATATATATATGTGTGTGTATATATATATAGATTGAAGTTGCAAGAACACAATTATGTAGAGAGAATCATAAAAGTACAACAGACTATATGTCAGAAAATACAATAGAGCTAACACAGTTGAGCAATGGAGCGGAATCATCAGACAAACCCCCAATTTACATCGTTGTTGATACAAATGTTTTTTTAACAAATCTTCAAATCATCGAAGAAGCAAGAGATGCAATATTCAAAAATTATTCATGTTCTTATATTGTAATTGCATGGACCGTAATATGCGTAAGTACATGACATAATATACTGAATATACGAGTATAATACATTCTATTGGGATCTACATTTTACATTTAACTATTATTTTTTTTATAATTTTTGTAACAGGAACTAGATTATCTTAAAGATTCGAAACGAAGGCCTGAATTAAATACAAAAGTGAGAAAAGCTATATCTTTTATCCATGAACAGTTTTCTTCTAAACATCCACGTGTCATAGGACAAACACAAGAACAGGCAGTCAAAAATAAAGAAAAGTTTGCTATCACTTGTCCCGATGATGATATCCTACAATGTTGTTTACAAATTCAAAAGTTACAAAAACATGTGGTAAGAGATGTTTCTACCATAAAAAGTGCATGCCAAGAATCAAAGTCGATTTATTTCGATGTTTATTGTTAATGCTTTTCCGCAACGCTGATTGGTTTTCGGATATATTATATCGTAACTTTAATAGAAGTCACATAGGGATTACAATAGTTTTATTTATTATGATTCGCAGATAATATCAAAAATACACACATGCATATACATACATATACGTTATGACGTTGGTGGTGTATTGTTAAAAAATATATCATTTGTTTTAATTTATTATGTAATATATTGCATGTATATGTACTTTTATTGAATACAGGTTTTATTATCGTACGACAAGAATCTATGCACTAAGGCAATGCTACATAATATAGTGATCGTGGAGCGTAAAGATACTCTCGATAAAATAGATTCCATAATCAAATCAAACAATAAAACAATTAGTCAGTCAAGTCAGTTAAGTAGTATGATTAACAACAATTCAGACAGTTCTCTCTTTAGCGAAGAATTGCGTTTAGCAGACAATATTTTTGTGAACATAAAGGCAGTAATAAAAGATTTTTTGTCAACGGTATGTATGGCTAATTGTAAGTTCATGACAAATTTTATTTTCATGAGCTCTTATATCTATCTGACATGTTTATTGTCTATTAGATTATCAGCAAACAAATGTCGATGATTTATGGAGAAACGGAATGGCAAACATATGTTATCATAAAACCACCGTGGACTGTAGTAACTGCGTTAAAATGTGCAATAAAGCACTGGATTGCTGCTGTAAGCGAGGCATTCCAGAGACGTGCTGAACTTTGTCTGAAAGAATTGCTTCAAGCTTTTGAACATGCACCAAGTATATTTATATATGTATTATATGACAATAATGTAATAATACGATCTCGTATAAACTTAATATAATTTGGAAAAACTTAACGTTTCACCAACGCAAATTTTTTATATTACAATAAAAAAGTTTTACATAATTATTTGTTAATTCTTATATATAATAAGATTAATTCTTATATGTAATAAGATTGTACAATTAATTATAAAAGTTAGTATGTTAATCTTGATATTACTTTCAGACGGTGGTAGAAAATTGGAGAATCTTGAATATATCTTAGAAAAATGCAATGACTTTGTACAACTGGCAGATACAGAGAAATATGATAATCTTATAACAGAAACGATCAATGCCATCATGGTAATACTTTGTATACATTTATTATAAATAAATATATATATATATACAATATATGTTAATATATAATAACAAATAATTAAACTAAAATATTTTTAGACGCTTAAAGAGAAATGTCAAAATTATATCGCCGATATAAATAAAAAAAAATTACATGAAAAAATAGGCTTCACCGACAATATTCAAGAGCAAGAAGTCAGAGCAGCGAAAACATTTCAATGCTTCGAATGCATCTACAGTTACACATGTGACTTTTGGTAAGATTTTATTTATGCAAATATCTACTAATAAGATTATTTTCGCTTTTTATGATTTTGTAATTAGAAATTTATTGTTGTTTTATTGTGTATTTTATAATAGTGGTTTGGCGTGTAACATCGCAGGAATGCCATGTATGATTAATTTTAAGCCTATGGATCCACCATTATCAAAGACGGATGTAGAGAATATTCGACCAGAAATCACCAGAAAAGTAATCGATCTAACACAAAATTTAAATAAGTAAGTTAAGGTTTGCCATAATACCGACAAATAATATTGTAATATTAAAAATTCTCTCTTTCTAGTTCATATTAAGTACATATTAAATATAAATTTTGTTTGTATGTGTGTTAGGTTATTGGTTCAAGCTGAAAGGTCTGTAAAATATCAGACATTGATTAATTTGCAGCAAAACTTGAACACATTCTTGCCTGATAACGAAAGAGCAAAAATGCTATTTGATGTGGAACTGTTGGATATATATTGTTGCTTAAAACTGAAAGAAGATATATTGAAAAATGGACTGAGACAGTTACAAGAACTAAGTGATCACTTCTGTGCCTTAGCTATTCGCACGTAGCGTGTATACAGTATATGTATGTATATATGTGCAGCTTCTTTTGTCGTTATTTATTTTCAGTGCGAACTACATTTTACAGATATATTTACGACAAAATACGTATTTTTATACTTTAAGAAGTAATACAATAATATTTTAAGTAATAAAAAATAATAATAGATTTATTTTAAGTATGACAATATCGGAATATATATATATTCCTTACATTTATCATTATAAGTCATTATGTGTATTTTTGAATATTTGTGATAATCTTTTATTCAAAGGTAACCAAATCTCGTAAATATTTATTACTTTGAAGAAAACGTTTTATATTCATTTGTGAATATAATGCCAGTCGTTAAGACAAATTTATTTGTGTTGTATATATGTTTACATTTAACGCGCTAGATAATCTTGACTCAGAGAGCGCATCACAAATTGTAGATGTTTTTAGTCTCGAAAAGACTGCATTATATAATTCTGAAACTTACTTTTCTATTTTATACAAATATTGTGAATAGATAGTTTTTTGCACATTTGTGTGTGTGTGTGTGTGTGTGTGTGTGTGTGTGTGCGCGCGCGCGCGCGCTGTCGATATTGTTTTGTAATATAATTTGGTTTGTAGTTGGTTTTGTTCTTTATAAAAACTTGTATGAGATTGATTTATTTTTATCCTTTGACATATAATACAGAAAAAAAGGACAAATAATAGAATTTTGTAACAATAATAGGCAATAGTTGGTTTATATATACACATGTACATGTACATAATGTATATATTGAGTATAATAGCGAGTATTATATCTAATTTCTATAGAGATTCAGAAAACCACCATCAGGTGGTTGAAGCCAATTGTCTTTTGCATAGGATACGTGTTTTGTCTCTATGACATGAAAAGTATAGGCGTGTCTCGAGTTTTTGCTCTTGTTTGGATAAGAGAAGTGTACCACTTGGCCGTGTATAAGAATACAAGTTCCTTTTCGTACTGGTACTGGCCTAAAGTTGCTTAACGGATAGCAAGGTGCCGCTCTGTCGTAAACTAATAGTTCTTGTGAATTTTGATCCTTGTTTCTTATGTAACGTCTGTGCACTCCACTTTGGTGTGAACCTGGGGCAATCCATAAGCATCCATTTTCCTGTGTAGCGTCTTCAAGTGCAATCCAAAATCCGACAAGTTTCACTGGCTCAGTATATAAGTACGATGCATCTTGATGCATAGTAACTATAAAGAAATAATAATTTGACACAAATTGTTGAATTTTTTCACAAACAAAATTGGACTACAATTATAAATCAGAAAAATAAATACATATATAAAAGCCGATATTTATATATTTCTAATTATAGTATTCCATATGTCACAAAATTTCTAGTTATATTTCATTCAATATATTTTATCAAATCTTTTATACATGAAAAAAAATAAAGTATAGGTATATATAATATAATTTACCTTCTGATCCTGTTCCTGGATTTTTGTAAATATACATTGACTGACACACAACTGGTTCTTGATAATCTAATTGATAAGCAACTTCCTTAATTCTTTCGTCAAAAGTATATTTCTTAAAAGTAGGGTGTAACCAATGAAGAGCATGACCTATCTAAAAAAAAAAGTCAAGTATGAAAAATAGGTATGTGTGAAATTTATAGAATTTATTTAGTTAGAAGTAAGATCTGTTTAAAATTGTGCGTTTACTTTATTTAATGACACTCTTGGATGAACTTTCAATTTTCCGTCTTCCAGAGCTTCAGCCTCGAAAAAAACACTGATTTTATTAGCACTGTCTAAAAAGTATTGATCCTTATTCTGAAACAAATATAAAGCATATATAAGACTTTCTAATTTCGTAATTACCATTTTTTAATACCTGTTGTAGCTCTATTGTATTAAATATTTTTCGTTCCGATTCAGATGGTAGCTTATTTGTAAATTCTTCTCCGCAAGATCGCATTTCTTCGATCTCCTCCGGTTGAAAAAAGTTCTCCAAGATGACATAACCATTTTTCTGAAACTTTTAATTGCATTAATAGAAAATAATTATTTTGTGATTTTATGTATATATATATATACATAATATATAACGTATATAACTGTATATGTAACAACTTAATAAAGATATATTGAATAGGAATTTTTGTTATAAATTTACTTTTTTTCACAATTAATAGTTACTAATAGTTAACTGTTACTAACAATGCTAAAGAAAAATTTATTTTATTAATTTATTTCTTAAACTTTTTCACTTTGATATAATTTTAATATATTTAAATTATATTTAAAGATAAGTGCGCGAAAATTAACTATTACGTAATAAAATTTTTGAGATAAAACTGGAAATAATGTGTTGTTTATTTGATTTAATTTATTGCCGATACATGAAAAATTATACTACTGGTCAAAGAACTTTCTTCACCGATTTAATGATTAATTGATGATTTTACAAGCCGTTGTCCGGCTTGTATCCGGTTGTATGCTATTGGATACTAATACTATCATCAATGGCGTTTGAGTGTGAAATATAAATAGACCGTGACCAATAAAAACGCCTATAAGATTAGTCAAGAGTATTACTAGTCTCAAACGCCGCACGAGGCATTTCCGGAGTTTCTGTAGTGTTAATTTCCGTTTACTTCCACTGCATATATTTAAAATAAAAATAAAAATAAAATAAAATAAAATACCTGATTAGATAAACTCGAAACATTCGCAATATTATTCTGGTCCTTTAAAAATATATGTACATTTTTGTTTGCTATAGCAAAAAGTGAGTAAAAAACATTGTAGTGAGAGAATTTTAATTTAATGATTTCTTTGTTTATCATATCTTCTAAAAAAAATCAATTTCATTAACAGTTTTGTGATAAAAAAAGATTTTATAATTAATTATAGAAGTGTTATTTAAACTTTTTTTTTATAGAAATCAAGTTGACACTAGTTGACGCGTATAACAAATTATGAAATTTCCACAAATATTCACATACACATATTTCACGACAGATACAATTAATCAATTTTTCGACACGCGCGCGCGCACGCGTGTGTGTATGTGATAAATTTTCTTTGCAGAATGTATGCTATCGTAAAAAATTTCAAGCTGTCTCTTTTCGAGAACGTTAGCATGTTGCGAGCGTGAGTCCGGTAGCCAAACTCGCCGTCTATCACATAGGCGTATCGCGTGTATTAACGAAATTATGCGCGCAAAGCGCATCTCGAAAATAACGTAGCTGCCACCGACAGGTGGGTGGTAGTCTACGTCATCTTTGTTGTCGTCGACGTCGCTTTTTCTGGAATTTCGTAAGTATATACGAATGACTCAAGTAGCGAAAACGTGAATCGCGCGAATCAGAATAGAAACGCGGGCATCTATCGTGGGCGTTCATTCTCCTTCGTTTTACATAGCAAACAATTAATACGCAAGGTCGCCTCTTTAGCGTGTTTATAGTAAATAATATTTATTATTGTACACATTTGCATATCATTATTTTAATTTTATTTATTTATTTTTTATTTTTATTTTATAAAGATGTTTTGCTATAGAAACTCGCTTATAAATAGTGAACAGAATATGTAAACGTTTACTTATAAAGAAAAAGAAAGTGAAATTAAATCATAATTCCATATGAGTACGAACATTTGTTTAGACGTTAGTGAACAGACACAGAAAAAACAGTTTTGTTGAGATTACCAAATTTTGGTAATTTTAACTAAAATTTGGTTTCCAAAACACTTTTTTTGGTTTGATTTACCAAATTTTGGTTATCTCAACAAAACTCTTTTTTCAGTGGAGATTGAAACAGAGTTTGAAGACTGACAAATTGATAAAATGAACTGAAATATATGAAAATGACAAATGACATTGCTTCCAATACAGAAATTATACGCAAAAATTCTTAAACACTGCGAAAGCATCAAATATCATTATATTTTCTTATATTTATATATTGTAATTGCATGTCCTATAAAACTTGTTTTATATATTTTATTCAAAAAGTAGATTTTATATGATATAATATCCATAGCAATTATAGCACTGATCCACAATAAGAATTGATTTAACAGTATATAATAAATATCGAAGTTCAAAAAAGATAACCTTCGAGAAGAGGAAACGTTATCTTCTGAGTTATCACGAAGAAAGTTTAGATAATTATTGTGTCACTCATTCGCTGATGATGCTATTAAAATAATTTTGTTATTCTTTATCTTTGGCGCTTAGCCAAGCATTTATATAAAGACATGCCGTTAAAATTGCATGTGCATTTCTCTCTGAGATCTGGCAAGTGCAGAATTAAATAAACAATTATACAGAATTGAATAAACAATTAATTACAAAAGTCATCGAAGCTCTTGCTGCATTGTAAAATATTGTAATATAAAAATAAAAAATAAAAAAGAAATTAATATATACCTATATATATATAAAAACTAAAAAGTAAACTATAAAAAATAAGAATTCTAAGAAAATGCATAAAGAACGCATATGTAAAGAAAATTGAAGAAACTATAAATTGAAATTTAATTATATGGAAATATCAAAATTTTTTAAAAGTAAAATTTTTAGGATTATAGAAGAATAAAACATCGGAGATATCAATACCTGGATAGTAAATTTATAATAATACTAAAAATAGTAATTCTATAACTTTAACGCCATACGTTCAGTATTTATCAAGTAAATACTAAAGAAAACAAAACTTTTTATATTTTGATATTAAGCAAAAACTGAAATACTTATACAAAGATTTAACTTTTTTTTTTAGTTTTCCAAATGTCATCTCTATTTATGTGTCATTTTTGTTGATAAAGTGACAACTCGAATCTTTTTTGTTAACAATATCAAACAAGAAAACAGAATTTTACGAGACTCACTTGTGAGCGAATGTCTTTCATCCTGTTACATATATAACAAGGTCGATTTCACAAATCGATTCCTCTTGCGGTCCCGTTTGAACGCGAGATAGAGTGAACTTTGAAAACGTCCGCGACCGACTACTTGCACCAAATGACTAGGTAAGTCTTACGAGTGTTCGATCCGAGCCAGGCTGTGTTAAACTCGTTTAGAGTAGCCGACACGAGAGTGGCGTCGTCATCACCGAGACAGGAATAGTGGTAAAATCGATTTTCAAAACATTCGAAGATTTATTATTTGAAGAGTCTCGGTCATACGATGAAAAAGTGTCCACTAGTTGATTGTAAATTTCTATACATACATACACACACACACACATATACATACATATAACAGAATAAATTTTAGATAAAATATATATCGATATAATCGATAATAAATTTAGTAACACATGAACTACTAGAAAACTTACTCCTAACTGATAACAAATAATACATATGTTAGGTTGCGTCTTCCTGTAGAAACCGGCGCCGAACTAACGGCGAATAATTCTGCGCGCTTCGCTTGCGTGGACTCATAATTTACGCGAGTAGACGACGCGAATTTATTGAAGTCGAATTTCTCTAAATTTCAAAGAAAATTTTTTTTTCGGTATAGAACGTATTTTTAAATTTATCTCCGCGTTTCTTTATGCGTGTTCAGTCTTAATAAATAATATAAGTTTATTCTTTATTTTTTCGTTTAAGGATAATTCTATATGTTCATTAGTATCTTTTTGATTTTATATCACGAAAAATTCATAGAACATCTACAATATAAGTATCAATATTTCTTTTTATTTCAAAGACAGTCAATAATTTACGATGTAGAAAACACCAACATTTGTCTGAGATTAAAAAATTTAACGATAAAAATATGAAAACCAGTGGATATATTCGAGAATACAACGCGACTGCCATTTGACTGTAAGCCAAGCCAGCTGTTGACTTAGTTTCTTTTTATACCGTACGGTTTAGCTACGGCATTATTGCGCTATTACTGCCGGGTGTTGGGCATTGTTGGAACAGTTTAACGGAGAGAAGTAACTCCCGGCAAATGAGGCTGTTGTCCACCGTGCGTAACTTCGTTTGTTGGATGAAAATCCGGATAACTTCGCGTATACGCGTTTGCAATATAACATCTTGGTTCGTTGCCAGATATGGTACACTTTGTGCCTTAACTCGTCTCGAATTAATTGTAGCAAATACAACTTTCCGTCGTAAATATTTACAAGTGAACTTTAGAGTATGATATTAATTGTGCTTTCCCTTTCATATATTATCATATAACTTAAATATTAATTTATTATATAACTTAATTAATTATTACAGGCAAAA
>QVOB01014091.1:0-57667 GCA_014839585.1 Pseudomyrmex concolor
TGCGTTTGTTAATTATAAATGAGAAATATATCAATTGCCAATTCTTCAACGAATAACGATAAGAGAAAGTGTTGTTTTAAACTATACTCGCGCAATATATATGTACAATGTATACATATGTATTGCGCCCGAATCTCAAACTATTCGATTTTCAAATAGCGTATTCGAGTATACTGTACAACTTGACTGATTATGCTTATAATAACGAGAAGTGTTTTTACAAAGTAGATTTTTCAATTACACTTTCGCTTGTGAAAGTAACGTGAAGAGAAGCAAATGATACTGCTTTTGTTAGAAAACGCCACGAATTTATAAGCATTACAAATTTTTTAACAATATAGACGTAAACAAAACTGCTAGATTGTAAATCTATTGTTTTTTTGCTTTTGAAACGTTTTTACAACGTTGATTGAAATCAGTATTGTGTGGCACAGCAAAAATTTTCTCAATTATTAAAATAGCTCTTACTGTTTTTTCTCTAGATTTTATTTACACTGAATTATTTTTCACGTTATTATACATAGCGTTCTTTTAAAACACTTATATATCAAAATGTGCAACATACTAGAATAATGAAAAAATGCAAAATTTATAAGTAATTCAATAATGCGTTATGTAAAACTTTGTAATCGAGAAGTTTTACATATGACAAGATCTTATGAATTTCTACGGAGAATTTTTCGCAACTCAATAACATTTATTTCTTATATTTGTATACAATCATATGTTTTTAAGAGTAAACGGTAGATACACAAACACGCATACATACATACAGATAAAATACGAAAGGAACGACGTATATAATATAAAAATTTGTTATATTATTTTAAACTTTTTTTATTCAATTCTACGTAAAACTTTTAAACATCATTTATTATGCAATTGTTCATTCAATTTACAAATTTTCATTTCTGCTTAATAAACGCGGCTGAACGTTCTTAATTAGTGTGTTCTTACATATTGAACCTGTAGCGAATAATCTGTAAAATTACACTGTAAAATTATACAATATGTTTATACTGTAAAATTTAATTGGCTAAGTATTATTAATTAATTAAATTTGTCAAATATGTATGTACAAATACATACTTTACGATGTAGAATGTAAAAGGCCTGATGTTTGTTACCAGTTTTAAATAAACATTGTTTACAATATAGTTTTATTTATGAAGCACTATATTTTATCGTCGTATTATCATTTAGAATGGAAGTTTTTAAGTTTGTATAGAAAATTGAGAATAACCGTAGTAAAGAAACTTTTGATGCTGAAATATAGCTAGTAGTCCGATGATCACTCTCGACTACGATATCTTTCAAACCTCGGAATCGGAATCGTTCGATTCCTCATCGGAAGATATGTCATTGTCCATACATCCTGTTTCCTCGGACATATGTTCCCCGCCAGGTGTTCTAGAATAAGAAATAACACGCACAATTAATAAGAAAGATAATTGAGCGAACTAAAGTGACAAACTGTCAATTAATTTGAACATCGATACACACGTTAGATACTAATACTTGGCAAAATGGGAATAAAATCACGACAGGTTTTTAATTTAAAGAATTGTTGTTAATAAACACATAAGTGTGTCATGTTTTGACCGGTGCGACAGGTTAATATACATATATTGTACGTTTATATACATATAACTTAAAAGAGTTTTCAGCAGAAGCGTTAAAAAATTTGCGATGCGCATACGTTCATAGACGTAAATCTTGCCTTATAATATGTAATCACTTAATTATTGTTTGCTAAGACAGTGCCGTAGTGTGATGTATAGCGTGTCTATCCTGAATACATTTTGGAATCTTCCGCGACTTTCGTAAAACGCACTTTCTGGGGCAACAGGCTTGCTCTGTCGATCTAATAATTACATTAATCTGTAGAGTTTTTTACTTCGATCGTTAATACATTGACTTAGATTTAAAACATTGTCGATTGTAAATCCCTCGGGTGTATACTTTTCCTCTCTTATGGAGACAAGATATTGAAATCTCGAGTTTTTGTACGATTTGATTTTTTAAATATTCTATTCAAGATGTGCGTGTGAATGAGAGAGAGAGAGAGAGAGAGAGAGAGAGTTTATATATTTAATTATATTTACTTCTGCAACAAAATTGAACCCCTCTCTCATTTTCCTGATAGCACAATATATTTGTACGTACTTATCGACAATCCAATCGTCATCGCCGTTCTTCATCATAGATAGCGCTTGGCAAAAATCTTTGCCGATGTTTTTTAGGTGCTCCGTGTCAAAATGCAATCCCGCTAATGCGCCTTGATCGCATCCGCAGAAACTACTTTCCATCGTGTAACTTCTGTTCAAGTAAACCGTTAATTACATTAAATAAGTTTTAATTGCTAAATTTTATATCTTAGTACAACTATAAAAACTCCATTAAATGTGTGTATATATAAAAATGCATACATATAGAAACCGTTTACGTATCTATATAATTAAAGATCTTCTCCCGTATGATTCATAATATTTTATGTGTTTAATCTCTCAAGTTACACGTGTGTAATACAATTTAATCTTTAAAAAAAAAAAAAGGGTAGCGAGATCAAGAGGTTGAGGTATTCCCTCAACCTCTTGATCTTGCTACATATAAGCCGCCATTTACCTCGAAACACCCAACTGCCGCCACACGGCGACTCTGGCGGTGGATTCCTTGTTTCTCTCGACCTTGAAGGAGCAGAGCGGCAACGCGAAAGCCGGCGAGATCTTCTGCATGAGATGCGGTAACATCTGACACAGAACGTAAAGAAGATTACGAGATCGAGGAGCATCGGCAAAAAGTTATATATGCAGTTTTGTGACCAGGAGAGCGATATCGGAGCGCATTCTCTTCGCGTCCTAACTAATGACGTTATCACGCGGCGGAACAATCGTCGAGTATTGAAACTACTCGCGCAAATCGAACGCGCGCATCGAGAGTACGGCCGTTGAAAGTGAATAAACGGATCGGGACCGAGATAAACGTAAAAAGACAAATGATATCCGCGGCGCGCGGGATCTAAAAATACTACCTGACCGATTCCCTCTTCTCATCGATCCTCTTACCAAATACTGCATCGGCAGGTCCAGTTTCGCCCTGTCCGCGGCGCTCCAGGAACCCGACCTTGAGCAGCCGAACAGAAACACGTTCTTCCTCCGCGAATGGCCGTGGTAGTCGACGAAAACGTGGGGCGGCCTTTGCAGCACCCTCGCGCAATACTCCATCAAGCCCTTCGTATGATAGATCACCGGATGATACATCTGATTGGGATTACTCCAGCGTCGGTTCAAGTCCTCGTTCGTCAGCCCGTATCGATTGCTGTCGACAACGAATCGTGTTGTAAAGATGCTTCAGTGGACGGACAAAGCGTCGAAGAGAGAATCGCAATTTTTCTACCGGAGAAACCGATTCCATTTATCGTAGAATCGTTACGATCGAATGCTGGAGTAATTGAAAATTGCCTTCGTTATTTTACACGCAGACACAAATGTGTATTGTCGTTAACGAGCGTCTTGCGGGACGCTAAAAAAATATTCCAAATTAGCCTATGCGATGTGACATATATTTCCGATTCGTGTTTCCTAAGTTTATTCCGGTTTTAATATCGACGCGGAGAATGCATGGCTTTCCAGCGAGACTCACATAATGAGGTAATTTTAACGTTCTCGGACGTTTACGTCGTGCGCGTATATCGGGATTATTTATGCGTCTCTCCTATTATATGCGAGAGAAGCAATTTACAAGCGTTATTTATTAACCAATCTTCTAAAACGCTTTCTCAAGTTCACGGCATAAAACATGTCCGGCTAAAAAAGTTCTCTAAGATTCCCTTCCTAAAAGAATCATCTCGACATTTAAACGTGTTGTAAATAATATGGTTTCCCAAGTTCCCCGAGAATCTTTGTCAAGAGTCTCTTAGTCTCTGCGGAACTACGGAATAAAATAAAGCGGGAAGAATCGCGGAATTTTAATGTCGGAGTGCTAACTTCATACGCGTCGACAATCTCTCTCTTCTATTTGCTTGCCGGTAAAACGTGTACTTAGGCGCGTGCAAAGACACATGCAACGATGGATGTTATGCAACGATGCACACAACGATACCACGCGTCTCGGCACATCGTTTTTTCGATCGGCGGAGGGGTGGGAAGAGATCATTTTCATTTAAGGATTCAGCCACGATGGAAGTACGTTTCCGGCGGCCGGAAGCTGAGTCGAAGGAAGTGATGCCTCCGCGTTGTGCATGGCTAATGACCGAGTCACGGCAGGTGACAACCGATGAAGATTGTCGCTTGAATTATAGCCGCTTGACATCTCTCAGCGGCACGCACTCACGTCATTCCGCACTCTAATATCTCCATGTACGCGCGGAATATCAAGCGAGCTCTATTCTCTTCGGAGTCTCGAAAAAGAATGCAACTAGAATGTATTTTTTAAAAATTCAATGTTCGCAAAATAATTGAGAAAACGTATTTCTCGTTTCTTGTCAAAATAATTGTACTACCGCGTTCGTATTTCTTCTCGTATCTATTTATAGTGTCTGCGACACTATTTACACGCGTGTTCGAGAAACGGAGAAAAAACGTCGATTGATTTTGCGAGACGAGAGAGAAAGAAAGATAGTGACAAGTGCCGTCAATAACGCTGACGACGTACAACTGATGATGCGTACAAATGTCCCGTCGGGAGAGAACGGACGTTCACCGGCGCGTTCTACGTTCGCAGAAGCCGGCGAAAGAGGACAGTCATCCGAGATAATAGATCTCATCACGCAACACGCCAAAAAAGCGGCCGCGTTTTAGAACGCGGACCGAAACGAAATTGCGCGGAGAAGCGCGCAACGCTCCGTCAGGTAAATGCTGTTTATAAAAGAACGTCCGCGGACTACGCACAAACATCAGACCGGTCTGAAAATTCTCGGATTCGAAACAAAGCGCAGAACTCTCTCTCTCTCTCTCTCTCTCTGTTCTTTTCTAAACGAGACGTTAAATTCGGAAAATGTAAAATTAAGACGATGTAAAAGAGATAATTATGTGCAAACCGCAAAAGAAAGACGAATCTCACGCCTGTTTGGAAAACGATAACTAAATAATGACCGTACAATGAGAATGTCACTGTTTTATTAGCCATTCGATGTAAAAGAGCATCAGGTCTCTTCGTGCCGCGGCCGCCAATGTCAATGACTTCGAGAAGGGAGCCTTGACTGCGAACTTCTCTCACCTCTGAAGAAAGATCCTCTGTACAAATTACATCTACCACTCGTCTCTCGGATTTGCTATGCGTCAACTGTACCTGAAGAGCACACCGTACTTATGTCCGTACACAAGATTTCGCAAATATAATTTCATCAATGCGGACAACTACGAAAACTTACTCGACTCGATGGCAAATTAAATACATAAAAGTCTCGAGTTTTTTAGTTTCTAAAAATATGATAACTGAGTATATAGATGACCATTGTGTGATGTTCTCTTTCGAGCCCGCTCGTTACGTCATCCCACGAGCGAGGCAATAAATTTTTATAGCGACAAAAAAAAATGACGTAAGAAAATAGTCTGGCTGACAAGAACTAATCGTAAGAGAATTGGATTCGCGGCCGGGAATTCTCGGAATAATCCGGAACAGAAAAATCGGGAGACGAACGAGGAGGAAGACGTTCGTTCTTGCGATCGTAAAGCGAAATTCTCGGGGCACCTTGGGAACCTGTGCTTTCCTAGGGCTTCTCTTCCACGTATTTCTTCCGTGAACTCTCTACCACCATCATGTCCGCTCGCATCTATCACCGTCTTCTACACGGGCCTGGCAGCATTTTCTCCCGGGGTTATCCCGGGTTTCGATCGTGCAATCACCGGACGACGGTTTTTTGTCTCCGTTTCTACGTCTCTCTAAATCTCTCACGCTCGGGAACGAGCGTCGTCGTTTCGTAACGCGTTATCAACACCGCGTTTTATATCTTCAATTAAAAAAAAACAAAAGTGAGATATTATGCATCTGTACATATTTATGAATTCTATTTTGTGATACAGATATAACAAGCCAGCAGGTATTTGAAGGTAGTAAATCGTTAGCTTTCGTACGTGGGTCGATGATATCTCGTAAAATTCTCATATCGATGAGATGGTTAAAATCAAAATTTACGACTGGAGTAATATATTTTCAGCTAAGCGGAGGAGTTGAACGATCCTTCACGACCGATTATTCAAGTAATAGCCCAAACGGCAACCGGCTAAATCGATAGCCATCGGGGAAAATAAATTGGAAAAGGACAACCTGTTTGCCCGTTACGCGGTACTAAAAATACGGCAAATACGTCGTTATTACGAGATTCGACGTCGTCATTTGCGTTCCGAATGGCGTTCCGACTGGTTCGGTGGCACGCGGAGCATCTAATCGCAGAATCGTGACGTAAGAGGGACATTCTGGGTGCGCGAACGTGCTACCCTGAGTGCAATCTCTGTGGCTGCTGCGCCATTCCCCTTCGTCGTGTAACGACTAACTGCACATTAGAATATTCGTGACCGGTCTCGATTTGCATTCCTCTTGCGACCCAAGGTCTCCAGCCCGAGCCGACCCTTTTTCTACGGCCGGCAAAGGGCGAGCAAATTCATTCGCTTCTTCTACGCTGTTTCTCTTTCTCTCTCATTCTTGCGGGATCGTTTCTCCGAAGAAACACTCATCTCCGACTAAAACGCGCGCCGACGCGGTTTTCTTTCTCTCGCGAGAGGAAGAAAACGGCGAGAATGCGGCGTTCTCGCGAGTTCTTGCTTGTGAGCGCGATTCATAGCGCCGGGGATGTTTTCCGAGACTTAACACGCTGATAAAAGAAAAGGAGAGAGAAAGAGAGAGAGAGAGAGACAGAGAAAAAACGCTAAGAATACACCGGGTATCCGATAACGCAAACGGTTGAGATTCTTCAAAATGAGGTCCGATAAGTTATTCCAGAAGTAGAACTACCCGATTAGAGTACGGTCGTTCTAATGAATATTTATGGAGAATAAATGTTTCGGCAATATCGGAGACTTTTTATCTTCCCTTTTAGAGACGCGATATTACGCTCGAAGTGTATCGGCCATTTTATCCTTCCTTGAGGACCTATTGATATCGCTAATGATTAATTCTCTCAGATCGTTCGAGTATTGTGAACGTGCAATTTCCGGTCACTGCGCTATTATCTTAGTGAACGATTGATAAAACGGCTTTTAGTTAAATCGTCGTTATTACGACAGAGAGAAAGAAAGAGAGAAAATTGTCATAAAAGTACTTGCTTTGACGCGATTTTTTTTTTTTTTTTTATACATATAATTCCGCAGGCAATGCGACGCTAATTACTCTAACAATACATTTAAATAACAAATTAGAAAATAAGAGAAGATATACTCTCGCACATTCGCTTGAATACACGGGAATAAATCAGACGAAGCTCACCGAAGCCGCCATTGGACACTTTGTTGCGCACGTCGCGTCTTATTTGCATATGTAAAGGCAGTGGCGTGTATTATACAGCGTGTAAATTATTTTTACATTTTACAGGCATCAGAGAATAGCATTCGCTACGCTGTGTGCGGAGGAGCGTTTCTTCTTGAACACGCCGCGCCGCCGCGGCCGTCGCGGCATTTTGCCGCGTGTAACGAGCTGCCCGATCATGTTAAAACCTTCTCCGGAGGGCGAGTCTCTTCACCTCGACTCTGTGTAATCGCGGAGAAGAGAGAGTTCACGGTTTCAGGTTCTAGGTCATCCTCTTAAATCCCAGGCACGTAACCGCAACAAGGGCGTGAGTAAAAGCGGTCGTGGCAACACAACGCGGGTTGATGTTCGGCGATCACCGCGTTTGTTATTACGAGTCATTCCCGACGATTCCGTCATTAATTGCGCGTGATGTGCTGTGTCCATAAAAAAATAAATTAAAAAAAAAAAAAAAAAAAAAAAAAAAATGTCGACGCGCGATTTGCCGCGCGGCGTTCATTCTCTCTGCGACCGCGAGATATAATGAAATTATATCTCGCGAGAGAGAGAAAACGAACTGTCTAAATATATATCCGCGAGACAGCGTGTACATAATAAGGTGCGCGAGTACATAATCGATGAGCCGTGCTTCGGCTCGAAACGATCAGTAGTCAACTTGATGTTCTCAACTTGGATCTTTGTGTCGCTCGCAACTTCAAGAAGACGTGAAGCAGAAAAAATAGAAAACATTTTTAAAATAAATTATTAAAAGTTAAAAAATACTGTTTTTCTAAGATTGTAATGTAAAAGATATTTGCATAGAGTCGATTTTGCAAATATAATTAATTATTTCTCTATTAGACAGTTCATTTCAATGATGTTTCTATATATGTACATGCACAACAAGCGAGTTTATAAAAGTTCGTCGATTTCTGCTTATCGATATTGTTCGAAAGATGAAGGAACTATGTCGCGTGAAAGTAGAGATACATTTGTCGCGAAAAGGCAAGTGAGAATCACTGTTTTAAAATTCCAAAAGAAATAGCAAGTCCATGCCAAGCTGCTCTGGTACTAAGTGAATTATGGCTCCGAAAGAGTGAAGCATAAAAAAGTGTGCAAGGTCATGCGGCCCTTTTTCGTACTACGAAGTCGCTCGACCACTCCTGCGCACTTATAATTGGATTCTCTTTCGAATAGAACCGAATTCTATAAATAGTTAACAGTGGTTTGGTACTCTATCCAATCGTCGGGATAATCTTTCTTCCTCTAAGTTATTTCACAGTTCTTAAGAGAATCAGACACGGAATTAAGATGTAATTAATTTTTTGTGGCACGAGCAGTTTTACAGAAATATATCGAGTTAAAAATATATTGGCGCAAAATCTATAATCACTGCAGAATTTAATAAAGTTGCATAAGTATAGAATATATTAAATATGTTATTTGAAAAAATTATCGTTAATTTGTTTATCTAATTGTCCGAAACAGTATTTGATTGCTTTAAAAAGATTTAAGACATATCTAAACAAATGACAAAAGAAAATGTAGCAACAGCGCAATCATTCGGCAATTACTTTTTAATCGCATTTAAAGTAAAAAGCGATAGAAATGTAGATACATAATAACAAGTAAAAATTAACAAAATCTTTAAACAAGATAAATAATAATGTAAATATCATTTTATTCCTCTTTCCGCCCTGATTAACAGTTCCAAAATTTCTTAAACATTGCGATCGTATCTTTGCCATACCTTTAAAATATTTTTTTTTTTTAAGACACCTACAGTGTTCTCTCGATTAATCACTCGAAACATCGCATGAGGATCACTGTCCTAGAGAGATATCAAAATGGAAGAGAGCGAACATCGTCGAAGTCTACGGGGCAGTATGGCTCCGTCTCGGTCAGAGATTGTGTTCGCAATTTAAAACCAAAAGTTCCGTACACACAGAAAAAAAAGAAGAAGAAGATGAGGCACACTAGTAGTGACGAAGAGGAGGCAGACGACGAGAACGAGGGCGCAACAAGATGATGAAAAAAGACGAAGCGAGACGTGTGAGGAGGGAAGGAGAGTGGAAGAGGGTCTTACATATAGCGATTGGGTCCTGAAATAGACCTCGACAAGAATCCCTCTAGGCATCCTTCCTCTCCTGCCTGCCTTGCTCCTTCCTCTTCTTCGTGTTCTTCGTCGCGGCGATGGTCGTCGCTAGCCGCCGCCGCGCGGCGAACCCCCGTCTTTGCTTTTGTTTTAGCAAAAAAAAAGCCAAGTCTCTTGGCGCGCGTTGTGAGAAGTTGTTTCTAGCATCTCCCTCGCATGGAGCGGATCAAGTGAAAGAAAGGAAGAAGAAAACGAAGAAGAAAAAGACAAAGATGATGAAGAAAACGAGGCGAGAGAAACAGAGAGAGAGAAAGAGACGGTAAGTAAGAGAGAACGGAAGAACGAAGAGACAACGACAATTGCGATGGTGTGCGTTGTTGCAAGATCGCTTGTTTATCCAATACACCGGAGATTTTGCTTTCATTTCTCTTATCGTTACACGAAGAGAAAGAGAGAGAGGGAGAGAGAGAGAGAGAGAGAGAGAAAGGCTCCATAAACATCATCGAGTCTGAGTACACTCGAGCGAACATGATGCATTCCCACGGGAATACCGCGATGGGAACCTAACCTGTTAAACTGACCTATACCAAGATATCAAAGGCGGAACGTGACTTGCGCCGCGAGTATTCGCGGCACGCTCTCGATACAAGTCGGCTCTCTCTAGCCAAATTCCATTATCAACGTGTCCACAATCGGCACGCTGTAATTAATTTCGAATAATATATTAAAAAAGCATTTTATATCAAATAACAAAAAAATAGGGTTTGTGCAAAGCTATCGAGTTTTTCTCGTTAGCTTTACGAAACAACAACCGCGTTGCGCACGTGAATTAAATTGCGTGTAATGAAACAGCCAGCGACCGCGAAACGTCTCCCGCCGATTTATTTGCGTTCTTGAACCCGCGCGCGAAGAGAACCGGCACCATCCTGTCATTAAACTCGGCTCTGTCTTCCCGTGCAGGGAGCCGCCGGAGATGCCGGAGCCGGAGAGATGGTTTCCGTGGTGCGGTAGGTCTTGGATGTCACGCGAGATCTTTTTTTGCGTATGTACGCATGATCGCTCGTACAGCGCGCCGTGCACCAGAAATAACACGGTCTCTGATCATTGATCCAACGATTTCGCCACCGGGCATACCACGGTCGAGAGATAATACCATATACGGATACTGGTAGCAAGAAAAGGAAGGAGGAAGAAGAGGAGGAGGAGGAGGAAGAAGACGATGCGTTTTCTGGAGTATGTGTGGCGTTTCTCGTACCGGTTTCCATATCGTAATCGAATAACTGGAGGAGGAGCGCGTCGCTTCAGAGAGAAGAGCCGATCGCGCCGATCGGCATTTCGAGAGGCAGGTGAATCGATTCTTCGATCCGCGAAACACACGGCCAGAAATACAGTCTACCTTGAGAAACACGCGGCTTCTTTCTTTGCAACTCGTGCGTTATCGATGCGCATCGCCTGCGGTTAATACCTGCGTGTATGTTTATTGATTCGACACACACACAGTTTGCTATTAATAAACTTCTTCGAAACATTTAGTAGCGAATAAAAATTTAGCAACGAAGAAAGTTCAAATCAAATCATCCCGAATGATTTAGACAAATATTTCGAGAGAATATGCAAAAACGTTGCCGAGGACGTGTTATCGAACGAGAAGGCATTGAAGGCGTTGAATAAAACACATCTAAAGACGAAACGAGAAACTACGCTCGTGTATTTTTTTCGCGTATGTATCAGGCATCCCTCTAATGAGAGAGTCAAACGTGCACGGACGACGCCGTAAACCGGTAAAGAATCGGTCGACCGGAATAGAAAATAAACGCGGGAAATGCATAAACGCGAATAACATTTTGCTCTAACGCACAGTCGACGTCTCGAGATAAACCCCAGATTCTTGTAATAACGTGAGTACTATCTCACGTAGCTCAATGAGGCACTTGATAGGAAATCCCGTCGTTTCGGTATAGCGCAAACGCGCGCGCGCTATGAAAGTTCACGGGAACGATAAAATGGAATTTCAACTACCGAATGAGTGCCAGCGTCTCTTAGCGTCTATGGAAAAAAGACATCGGCGAAGAAAATGAAAGAGGGAGGAAAAGGAGTTTAACGCGCAGCGTCCGTATATGAAATAACGCTGCTTCTCATTAAGATTACGGGATATCGCCGAGAAGGCTTCTCGATCGCAACTCGAACGAAAAGAAATAACAGAGTTACCGTGCGGACTTGCGACTCGGAGGAATGCGTCAACTCGTTAAATACGCTTCTCTGGCGACGCGCGCACGCCGATACGATCTCGTATCATTAATCACGCGTAAGCTTAATTGAGACGCGAGGGCCGGTAGCATTCGCACGCGCCGCTTCGTAATGTCTGCGATGCGGTGCTTCGCGCGCTCGTTCACTCGCGAGCTGACGAACCAGAAATTCCATCGGATCTTACGGGAAGAAGAACACGCCGCGTTCGCCGCAGTGAAAGATGATGACGCGCACCAAAAGAAATCGGCGAAGAAGCGCAAGAATAAACGGCGCCAAAGGCTGTGCGAAGAGAGAAAGAGAGAGAAAGAGAAAGAGATGGAAACCGGTTGAAACGCTCTCTTCGGTGCTCTCTCGCGACGGCAGAGAACTTCTAAGCTCGAGGATCGTCGTCTTCTTTATAGCGAAGCGTCGTCTCGCGATCGCGATTTTATTAAAATACGTTTACGCACACCTTGTTAGATAAAACTCTTATATATTTGTAGAGAACGAGGAGCACTTGAATCGGGATTAACGATCGACATCATCGAGCTCGTCTCGTTCGTTTGCTCGGTGAAAACCTGAGGAGAAGCAACATAGTTGGGGATGTCAATGCTTTACAAACCGGCCTGTAACCGAAAGGTATAATTTACGGATTCTTTCGTCGGGAGATAAACGCGATTTGTTGCAATTAGCGTTGGATTTGAGCGGCAGGTTCGTGCGTGTCGCCTCGCTGAAGAATGAAGTGAGGTAATTTTTAGGGGTGGTTGATATCGAAGCGCTTCACCAGAGAGGTGATATTCAGAAATGAAGTCTGCCTTGAAGCGGAGCGTCTTTTTGCCGCAGCATCGTCGATACGAATCAAGAGAGAGAAAGAGAAAGAGATAGATACAGAGAGAAAGAGAGAGGGAGAAAAAGATAGAGAAAATCGTGAAAGACGCGGCAAAGCGAAATTCCATATATCGTTGTGCAAAAGAACTGACGGCTGAAGAAGGATTTACGGTGTCTCGAACAAAGTGAGTCCCGAGCGTGCGTATATTATTAATAGTATTAACAAAACGTTATACACCGATCAAATAACAACGTTTTCTTGCTATTATCCGCTTCTGCCATTATTCCACGTCCACGCGATACGCCACTTACAAACGGATTATAATCCCTTTTGCCGAACAAGCATTATTCATACGACGACTCTGCTAGTTAATACAAATTAGTCCGATGCGATTGCACGTTGCGCTCATTTATAACCGCGGGATTTATTCGTCAAGTAAACATCTTTGATTTTAAAAGCAAAATTATGTTTGCTTTATCAAACACAATGATCGATTGACATATTAAATACACCCTCTAAATCTTCACAGAGTACGTAGTAAAATTAAAACTGCTTGAATTATTATTTGCGTAAAGTATCTTATCTAAGAGCTAGAAATTCAGAATGACGTATCAGGCGATCGGGAATATACGTCTCTTCACCTGTCGACGAGGATTTCCATCGGTAAGCTCACAATCGATCTTCGATTTTGCTTTGTGATCGCGAGAGAAGGAGAGGTTGTACCTTCGTATTTTATTACATCGTCGATTTCGCGCATCATCTCTACGACCGAGAGGAAGCGGACCCGAATCAAGCGTGGCGATCACCTCGATCATGTGTATATGATCTCTCGCCGTTATTCAGTCCTTTGTGTCTTCTTCTTTCGGCTTTGTCATCGGCGATTCTTTTGCGATTCGATTACTTTTCGATTCGTCTTCACGTCGTTGTCATTGTCGTCGTCGTCGCCGCCGTCACCGCTGCTGCTGTTGCCGCCGCCGCCGCCACCATCCTGCTCTAGGTTAGCCAGTGAATCATCTTCAACTACCCCCTCCTCTGGGATCCGGGCAGAAGATTCTTAAGGGGGCTCACGGTACAGCGCGAAGCCAGTCCGAGAACGCGACCCTAACACAAACATCCGGTGTATTCCGAGAGAGAAAGAGAGCGAGAGAGAGAGTCGGAAACGGAAACGACTGACTGCACGGTAATTGCTACGCTAACATGAAGATCATCCTGTTGCTCTTTATCGTGGTGGCCTTCGCCTCAGGTTAGTACCCTTGCAATTACGATGCAATATATACCCCGACGTTGTGCTCGGTTTTTAACTCGCGCGGTGACGTCCTCATTTTATTATCGAATTACAATATTGTTCTTTCAACTCTTTATCGCGCGTATACATTCCACCGTTCGGCGCTCGTCTCCTACGCGACTTTTTGATTCAGCAGAAAGAAACTCCCGCACCAGCTGCGCATTCAAAGTCTGAACCGGAAATAATATAACATGCATAATACACGGACGACACAGCACACTGGATAGACGCGCGCTGCGCTTCCTCAAAATTTTGCCCATTAAAAAGTGCGTATTGTACAAAGCAAAAAACTCTCTGTTGCACATCTAAAAGAATAATATTTCTAAACTATAAAAAAAAAATTAAAGAGAATACTTGTAGAGATTGCGATGTAATAAATAAATTTATTATACCACTTCGCGCGTTAACCCGGCAATCATGCGTTGTTTCTCTTGTATGATTTAAGCTTGTTAACGACTGCTCTCGAAGACCGTTCGAGCATTACCTTTGATTGATCAAAACAAGGTCGTAAGTTTTTTGATACATTCTGCTGTTTTCAATACGTATCAGTACAGAAATCGATTTCTGAAATGTCTATTTGAAAGAACACGCGCCGCGCTTACAACATCTCAAGTGGTCAATACAAAAATACATAATACTTGGTAGTTGAAATTGTATCTCGCGGACTATACATTACATATTAAGAGAGACTATCGTTATAGACTATACACATTATAATTCGAGACTATTGTTCGAGCACGTAAATTCAAATAATTTCACATTTAATGGATTAATCGACCGAACCTGATTTATCATCCCTTATTTTATTTATGAATTTAAATAAGTTCTGATCTTTACCCTTTACATGTTTCATAATTTAAATTATTAAAATCTCTTACTTGGTTCTTTTTTTTTTTTAATAATAAAGAAATTCTGTTCAAATTAAAAATGTTAATTTTATTACATGTATTTGTATATTATTTCTATATGTATAAATATAAAAATTTATAGATATATATAGATATTTCCATACTTGTATTTGCATACTTGTATCGAGATTGTGTACGAGATATTTACTTTCGCGCACAAGTGTAAAAGACTTGCTGTAGTCAGAAAAAAAAAGAAGACAGAAAAGAGATCAGGCAGAAAACAGATTGTACATATGCCGATGAATATTTAAGGAAACCGTTTATATATAGACGCGTTTCGTTCGTGTATGTCGAGCTTGTTTTCTCGAGCCGGAGCCTCATCGAAAATCATTAGCCGGCCGCGGCGTGTGTTACGTGAAGCTGTAGTTAAAAACGACTCTAGTCTTCTTACACGCGCACGCCTCTTCACACACACACACATCGACGGCAAACGTCTCAAGGCCTTCGGGTCATTTACCACCACCTGCACGTCCAACTTCACGATCCGGAACGTTTTTGCTACGGATGCGCTCTACGAAGTATCCGAAGCCGTGACGAGACTTCTGCTGACCGGCCGAGACGGATATCTCGTTCCGGTCGTTCTTGCTTATTCGCCGTTCGCTGTGTATATAACGATGCGCACTTTGCATGCATACGGAATGTGTGTCCTTTCGGGAAAATTTAAATCGACTCCATTGACTTCTACAAACGACGTAATGAGCAGTTTCTAGGTCTCTTTGTCGTTGCGAGAAATTTGAGAATATCACGCATTCCAAACGGTGGTTTATCTGTCGATACTTTACTTCTCTTTAGTTCTTTTCTTTTTTTCCGGTTAAATATTCTTGTTTGATCTTTTAAATTTCTTGCGTGGTCAAAGAGAGAGAAAAAAGAAAAAAGAAAACATGAACTTGTGCTCTTTTTGCATTGAAAGCCTTCAATTTTGTTTCGTAACTCTCTTGCTAACGAAGTTCAAGAGATGTTTCGAGACACGCTTATATACTTATTTGTATATGTAGATAATTTAAATTTCATTTTATAGAAAATTGTCTGGTATAAAAAACTATAAGTTCATATAAAGATTTAAAAAGTCAGTTAATCGCAGTCACTGATGTGTCTGCTGGAGTATGTAACGGGAAACAATCGCGACTAGAAACAATGAGAGGGAGTTTAGTTGCGACACTCGTCACCTAGGGCTATTCGGCGATCTTTCTCGGCGCGTCATAATTCATAAGTACAGTTAACTAAATAGCTGTGGCAGGTTCAATGAACCATGCGCGCAACCCGATGTTAACACTGTTCTTCTATAAAGTTTCGAGTCATTGTGTGAAGCGGGTAAAAACGCGTTATATTTTCTTCGGAAGCGCGCATTTAAAGTGAAATTAAAAGGCGTGTTACGAAGCGGTCACGAATAACGCCGGAACGAAAGCCGCTTCAATTTTGCGCATCTCCCCTTTTTATTACATCTCGCGTGTTGCTACAAGCCGTAACACAAGGAAATGTCACGCTTTTTTGACGTATAAATTGAAATTGTTTTTTTTTTTTTTTTTTTCCGAATCTTCTACACGCAAAAAAGTTACGCATCCTGCGAACAAGTTCAATATCGCACGTGATATTCGTTTTTAAATTTTTCGAGATTGAAAGAAGCGTTTTTTTTTTTTTAACTACTATTTCCGCGTTGAACAAATTTGCATACACAGCAGAGAAAAAGATGGACGTTTTTATTAATCGTAACGGTTCTCGATCGTGAAGCTTATGCTGCAATACTGAAATAGAATAATAACTGTGCATTAGGTATTCATAGGACGTAATTTTTCGCGGCTCTATGGCCATTTGCGGTCTTCTCGGAACTCGTAACACGTACGTGCTTCGACAAGTTAAAAGAAACGAAAGCTTTCAGAAAAATTTTTTTTCAAAATAAAAGCTTATCGAGATCACAAAATTAATAAGAACACTTAAAATAATTATTTTTAATAGAGGTAGGTTATAATGTAAAATGTAAAAAAATTAGCCGTTGTTACAATTTGCGCGTTACTTTGATAATCAAGCACGTGCATTCTACATACGCGAAATCGTCATTCATATCGTGAGAATTCTATCAACTCTAATTTGCTCTAATTTCACACGCACCACAACTGCGAATGCAGCGCTTCTTAATGTGACGTCCTATGAATACCTAAAATAGAGCTTAATGTACGCGTACTCTTTTTCTCGAGCGCGTTAGAAAAATATTTATAAAATATCGTTTCTAATACAGATAGTACTTATGAAATATTTGCAGCCCAGAGAATCACGACAATCCAACTGGATGGTATACAATACTTCGTGTCGCGGATGAATCCCTACAGTCCGGAACTAAACTACTTTCTGGCGTATCAGTATTGCCGCTCGTTAGGTCTCCAATTGGCATCTTTCGAGACAAAAGAGAAGGCTGATACAATGACGCAATATTTGAAGAACGCGGGTTACACGAAATACGACTTCTGGACATCCGGTAATAAATTGGGAACCGACATGTTCCTGTGGATGAGCACGGGATTGCCGTTTAATGTGACTTTCGACTACATGCTGAAACGACCTGGCAACAGACCCGCTGAAGTGCCACCCGGCACGGAACCCCAGAGGGTGGCACGCGAAAAGTAATACTTTTCAGTACATATTAAGTTTTTTATCTTATAAAATTAAATAATTAAATTAAATTAAAGTAAAAAAATTATTACATCCTATCATTAAGGAAATTTTCAGAGAGTATACACTGTTTGATTGAAGGTGACAATAATTAAATAATTAAATACTTTTATTTTTAGTGTGCTAATATTAGAAGCCTAATATTAGCACACAGCTTGGAATATAACAACACGCGACATTCTTCGATCTCGAAAATTCCTTAAAACACGAGTTTCTTGGTTTCAGCGGTGACAGCGGAAGTGCGGATGGATGTGTTGCAATGAAGGCACCGACGTTAGAATGGGAAGCGCAAGATTGCACCCTTGTGAAGGACTTTATTTGCGAGCAAACAAGATGCTACTATTACAACTACGGCAGCATTCCAGTCTCCGCGACTCAGGGGTAAGAGGTGAGATAATACTTATCAAAAAACTACACAAGCTTAAAAAAAAGATAAAGACAGAGGGAGCAAAAAGAGGGAGAGAAAGAGAGAGAGAGAGAGAGAGAGAGAGAGAGAGAGTGTGTGTGTGTGTGTGTGTGTAAAAGAAAAGAAAGGGAAGAAGAGATAACACAGGAATGTGCTGATGTACTTAAGGTGAATTTCATTTTCTTGCACACGTACAAAAATGAAAAACTCTTTCCGGCAATAAGATATGCAAATGTGTCGCTATAATCGAACATGTTTATCCGTCGCGCTACTGAAGCATGCGAAGTAATGACTACCTGAAGATATAAAAATTTATATTACCTCGTACAAACGCGCAAATATACATTCCACTATTTCAACAACTGCAATATCACTCTCTTAACTTCAGAAACTTTCCTTCCTATAATGATAACTTCACAACAATGCAAAACAACGTGTAAAAAAACTTAATTCTTCGGAAGAAGTTTTTGTACATGTACATAAGAAATTGTAAATCATCTTAAAAGGCAAAAAAAAAAAAATAAAAACACATCAGCTATGATTTCTATTTCTGAGTAAACTTCTTGAAATTTTTTTTAGAAATCACAGGCCCTATATCACGACCACCCCGGCCGGCTACGACCAAACGAGCGATCACGAAATCGATAGCACCAACATCGACGATCAACATCATTCGAGCAGCGACGCCGAGAACGAGCAGGCGACGCCGCCGGAAGCGTCCGAGAAATCACCACAGGATCTGGTCGTGAGCAGGCTGATCACTACCGCCGTTCCCGCATCTGGCAATCAGCAGCAGCAGCAAGGCACGACGGCGTCGGAGACGACGTTCGACGACCAGAATGACGAGCGCTCGGCGACCGTCGACGATCTGGACAACACCAGACCGGAGCACATTCCGGACATCACGAGTCTGTTCACAGAACATGCTGCTGTGGCGTCCCAGGCGCGTAAGGACAGCGTTTTCGACGGTCTCGAGACCCGCGAGGTCCTGCGACCGTCGGCCTCACGTCCCGTCGTTTCCTCCTCGTCCTCGTCGGAGATGAGGATGGAGCATCGCGAGTCGCCCGACTACAGCGACCTGGCCGCGGAGACCGAATTGCCGAACAACGGTCTGGAGGACGCCCATACGATCGGACCGTACGACAGCGTGCAGGATTACGTGAACGATCAACCTGCTGACGACATGGCGGCGTCGGCATCAGCGGCGGACTCGTCGATGATGAAGGACCAGGACGACGACAGCAGCACGATTCTGCCAGAGGCGGAACCGGCTTATAGGTACAACATCAAGGTGCGCACAAACGGCAAAGTATTAGACCCTCCGTCCAAGTAACGCTTTACTTCTTCCTAGGCAACGTCACGTTATTTCGTCGTAATAAGTGACAGTAAATACATACTTGAGGAGAACTATATATAGGTATATATATAAATATATGTGTATGTATATTTTATATATGAATTTCGCGTATGCATGACACACGACGGCGAACTGTCGCGCGACAGGTCGCTGTCGTTGTCGCCGTTTTAGCTCTAACTTAAGGCATAGCCGATACACAATGTTCGACAGTTCTTTTTTTGTTTTTGGGTCAGAGAAGATCACTCAACAGCTTCCTCGGTCGGCGGCAGGCAGATTACTGTTTCTCTGATTAACCGTTAGAATTACTCTTGAGACTAATAATCGCGGTTCGAAAGTGACAATTGTCAAAAGTTATCGTAGAGTAAAAGAGAAAGTGACGAAGATGAATTGTTCTTCTCCTGCCGACGTTACTCGACAAGCTGTAAATTTTCACAAGGGCATTCATTTCAGTTCTCATCCCCTCGATCATTTGCCAATGGCGGACAGTTATTCGAATCATTTGTCACTTTATTCACTCGTCTTGTGATTGTTACTCTCTTTAATTAAACTTTCTTTAATTACTCTCTTTAATTAAACGGTTACATCTTGGTATTAACATCAAGAAGAATTGCAAAAAGTCGAAGAACACGCAACAAAAAAAAAAAAAAAAAGGAAAAATATTGATCGAAACTGATTGTAAGCCCGCTAGCGTTTTAACTTTTTTTATATGCGTAAGGCGTAAGGAAGTAATCAATCATCACTCATCATTATTGTGTTAACGTATCTATACGTCCGCAAGACGAAACGTTCGAGGCAGCTCCCGACGTGTATATTCCGCGGGAGGGAAATGATCGGTCCGGGTAACGTTTCGGTCATCCGGACGTATGACAATCGGCGCGTCAAGTTTCGTCAACGTGAAACGTTGCTTTCACGTTGAATTCCGCGTGCAACGCGGAATTGTGCGACTCTTGTGTTACAATGAACTTTTAAATAAAGGTACGATTACACGATCTCCGTCATCCCAATTCTTAATTAAGGCGACGTAGATGTAAAATCATTTTAGAGTTAGCAATTTCCACCATGAATTTCGTAATGGTATTCATAAATAAAAAGCGGCAAAATACACAAAGCGTTTACTCACCAGCCGTTCACGACTCCTTCTATATTTAACATAGGAATTATCTTGAACACATAATCGTCCCGTAGACTGCTGGCATACGGGCTCTCGCTCAGAAGAGCCTGCATCGTCCCATGCATCACCCAAGAGGCGTTGCTCTCACCGGGATGTACTCGAGACGTCAAGAAGATCATCTTGCGATTCTGAAAGAAGACGAATCAATTTTTTTTCCGCTACGCTAACAATAAGATTCATTTGTTCTCTTTCTAAAGAACTGAATGTGTCTCACATGTATAGGATTGGTCTTGGAATCCGGCGACGTGATTGTGATCACGGGATTCTCGTTGCCGTTCAGAGTCTCGCAGAGCGTCTCCGCGCGAAAGTACACGCTCGTCGCACAGACTTGCCTCGTCCACTTCCAGATATTGGTCATCAGCAGACTGTACGTGTACGGAAAATGATACGCCAGGTAGCAGACGTCGTAGGCGTGCGGAAACGCGACGGTGAACGACGTCGTCAGGTACGTCTTTCCCCGAGCGGATCGTTGGTAGCAGTTGCGATAGTAGCAGATCTCGACGCCGGTTCTCATCCAGCCCGGTCTGCCGCGCTGCGCCTCCGTCACGCTGAACAGTATCGGCTTCATGCCGAAGTTGAACTGCGAGTTCGCTTTCTCGCAGTTGATGATGTTGAACGTGTACGCGGCCGCCTCCATGTTGGACACCTCGAAGTAGAACCACTGATGTCTGGAGGCGCTGTTCACGTCCGGTGTCAAGATGAGATCGTATTCCCGAGGGCCTATCTGCGAAGAAGAAATTACGAGACGAGATATATACATATATATATATATATATTGAGAAATACAGGGTTTTTCTCTACACACAACTGGAATATAAATCGTGAAAACTGCCGGCGTAATCGCGCAGATTCTTGCGTAACGTGTAAGCATAATCGATTACATAAATCGTGAATAGCGCGTGAACTCGACTACTTATATACCTGAATAGCTTTCCTGAGATTTCCGCTTTCGAATCGAGACTCGAATTGCAACTGCTTCGTATTTAGACCGCGCTTGCCGATTCTTTTCTCGTCCCAATTACCGAATCGCTCGTCATCCGAAGCCTTTCTTCTGGCAGAATTCGCGAGAGCGTCCAGATCGTAAACGACTTCTTGCATTGTGGCGGCTGCGTGGAGGCCTCGCTCCACGCAAGTCAGCAGCTTCGCTCGGCAAACCTTTCTATCCTTTGCGTTCAGCGGCTCCGCTTTACCCAGACCGTCACCGCCGATCATGTCCGGATAAGCGACCTTCACAAAGTTGATAATGCTCTTTACTCTGCTCGCCACGGTGCAATACGCGTGCCGCTTCGAGGCGTTACTCGCCACGTCCTTCAGAATCTTCAAACTGAGCGTATCGACTTTTGCCGCGCTGCTGGATTTGGAAAAGTCCTTCGTTGAAGACTTTGAACAAACGTCGTTCAATTTGACGTTCGACGATCCGAGGACGCCTAGTTGCGTTTGCAAATCGCCCAATTCCTCAAAAAACGTGTGGTATCTAAAATGAAAAATTAAAATCACAAATAATTTATTGTGTGATTGTAATATCGATAATATTAATTTGCAAAACTGATGTTTCACCAACCCAGCAAGATCCTCCTCGGATCTTTCCGAGGTGAAGACCCCGGCGAAAAATTTGCTCTCATCTACTTCGTCGCTCACTTGAATTGACGTGTCCGTCGCCGTGTTTCTGGAGTCGGGGCTCTCCTCGTCGCCGGAATCGACGTCGCTGTACACTCGGCTGGCTGAAGTCACGCTGTTCGCCTGAAAAATTAATATTCGGGACACAAATAATGAGCGATAAATTAATGATAAATAATAAATTAATCGATGAGTGTCAAAACAACAAAGTTTTGCACGCGAAAACTCGTTAGAATTAAAACACATCATGCTGCGTTAACAAATTCAGCACATGTTAACGCGTCAGATCAGCACCGCATGTGTTACGTCAGTCCGGAGTGCCGTGTACACACCTGGCTGTCGACGTCGCTACAGCTTTCAGCACTGCTCGCCCTGACATTCACTTCGGGCAGAACGAATCTGCATGCAAAAAGAAAAACCGATCGGAATTTTAGTTATCGCGTGATGGCCGACGAAAGAAAAAAAAAACGTCATGCCGTTTCGCACAAAATGCATTAGTTATTCGTTTGATCTGGCGGTGTAGCGTAAGAACAAGAACAACCGTCGTTGTTTATACGCCTCAGTACACGTATATATTATAACGATACACTTAAAGAACAAAAGAGCACAAAGTCAGGAAATAATACTGGTCCAATCGAGGATACTCTCCGACCTCGAACACTTTATTCACCTCGCGGGCGACATTTCGGGCACCGGCAATTCTCTCTTCTCCAGACATTGATTAATTATCCCGCAAATACGCGACAGCAGGCAATCATACGCTTTGTCCTCTGGGCAGTTCGTGCAAAACCGGTACAGTAACTGTAGGCCGTTGTTAGACTTGATAGCTCTCCTTCCAGCTTCTAAAAAGACGACAAGAACACACGCGTGACATTGACTGGCACTCTCTCGGAAATACACGTAAATAAAGAACGAGAAAACACGAATGTATATTTTCGGACTATTCCCGCACTCTTGTTTGCGGAAATTTGCACTAGTGAACCTACTTGTAACGCAAAGATGCTGAAGCGTATTAAGAGCGTAATTGCAAATCTTCAGTCGCAACTGCCCGTCGAATTTCTCCCATCTCTCGAATATCCTCATCAGCAGGTGCACCATCCCCACCTTGACAAACTTGCTACAGCAAAGTTCTGAAAACAAAAAAATATCGGAGATAAACGGTTATAAACGATTGATGTGAAAAAATAATCTTGCACAATTAATAGACGATCAATAGACAAAAATAAAACGTACTGTTGCTTGTTAAATGTTTGAAGCAGTCCATTAACGTTTTTAGTTTCAAGTGTGGCGTGTAACCGACACTGACGAACGTTTTTTCCAAAGTGCTGGAGATGCCATCCCGTACTAGCACTTGTACGGAATAAGCTGAGAAAAAAAAGGACAACAACTTGCACATCTGTTTTTTTACGCGTACAGAGAAAAGAAATAGCGTCTTACAGTTTTTAGAAAGAGTCTTGATAATCAGCAACAGCGCCAATAAAGTCTTGCTGTTGTTGAGATGCTCTTTCAGCAGCGTGTGGAACACTTTTATGGAATTGAGCAATTTTATCTTTAACACAAACTTCTGGTCCCTCTGAGCCACCTAAAGAGAATCGCAAAATAATAGATTTTCCTTGAATTAAAAAAAATATATATACATATATACACGCTTACAAACCGTTTTTAATATTTTTATTTTACAACAACGATAAAATTGAAGCAATTTAGTAAAGCTGAAAGATCACCTGTCCCAAGAGCCAAAGGATGTCTTGAGTGAGCATCTCGCTCACGATAGTGTCTGATGTATGTTGGAGGTTTATTAAAAGTTTAACTAGAGCTTGCGTGATGCCTAAGTTGATGAGGTGAATGACCGCCATTCGACTGCTGGTTCCTATTAAAAAAACTGTGTTACTTCTTTTAACATTGCCGAACTAACATCGCGTAAAAAAAAATTTGATATACCATGTCATAAAAATAAATGTGTTTTAAATAAAAACAAAAAAAAAGAAAAAAAACTGCTATTACTTGTGTTACTTTTGTTCTTGCTTCCCTTCTCCTTGGACTTGTCTTTGGTCAGTCGGAGCGAGATGAATTCGCGCAGTATGCCAACGATGGTGTAATTGGCGACGTTATCCTTGCAGTTCTAGAAAGAAAAATAAACGATATCGATTTGTATATTTTCTTGTAACATGTGATAAGAAAGAAACACGTGAACTTTCTCTCGCTACGCGATAATGGAAAGAAAGAAATTACAGAAGCACGCGAACAGCACGCGAGCAATTATTCTGATCTGCTCTGACACCCTCGGGAATTAGAACAGATTAGAATATCCAACTTTACACGCTTCACAGCTTTCTCGACGTGTGTCAGACAAAAGCGGAATGTGTCGCGTGACATCGTCGCGCTATTTCACAGATAACGCTAATTACTGCCGTTATTCAAACTCGAAATTGGCTCCACGCTGCGTTGATAATGTGACGAGCTCTAAATCTCTCTTTCACACGTACAATCGTCAGCTATTAACACGCGATCAACACGCTCATCAGCGGTTACTAAGTTAATGATTAACACGAAAGACACGTAACATAGACGAAAAAATCTCGCCAAAAAAAGAGAACTTTAATTAAAAATTATTCACCTCCAATAACGTGATGAACGATATACCGGCGTTCGTGCGCCAGAGCTTTTCCAACATGCGCTCTCGTGTCCGTCGATCTGAAAAAAAAAAAAAAAAACATATAGATCGATAAATCTTTGCAGTGCCTTCCTGTCGCGCGTTTACAAAATTGTTTATGTTGTTTGTTAATTATAGTGCGCGTAAATCGCTTAAATCGCGATTTATTCAGCGCGGATACTCTTAGTCTTGCCAATGTCAGATCAACATTTTAACACGTACAACAATACGTTGTTTCAGAAATTAAGGATATCATTGCACGTTCTTGCACTTGGCGTGGCGCCAATTGGAACCAATGTCACGATTAGAAAAATACATGTTGTAACATGTCAAGCGAAGTGGCACATTTTATGGCTTCAAATGTCATTAATTGCAATGTGTAACATAATTCATACAACATAAATCAAAATGTCTGAAAAATTTCTCTTAATATAAATAAATATTAAAATATTTGCGAATTAATATAAATTAATATTTAATACACAAATATTTATTTGAGTTAATATAAATTATTATTTGAATTAATTTAATATAAATTAATATTTAAATATTTGCGAATTTATTTTAGCGTCTGACGTCACGGCTATAAACTGCGGTGACGTGAAAGCGAGCATTTAGGCAACATCCAACTGTGTGTTGCAAAACGCAGACCGCTATTAACCGCGATCATGAATATGTAACGAATATGCCGAAATGGAAACCGCGGTAAGTTTCGTAATTTGCGGAAACACCAACCAAGAGGATCGGTCTGTAGCCCTTATCAAAATTGGCATACATTCAACACGTTCGGCACGATTCGACTCGCGCATCGTGCGGAATCACAGTTCTCTGGACGATGGCCAACAGATCTGTCGTCAGTGTTACCGAAAGTCATTACATAATCTGGGTAACAGAGGCGGTTCTCTTCTGTTTTAAAATAACGGACGGCAGAGCGGCCGATCACTGTTCGCACACCTGTTCGCTAGTTATTAAAAGTACGTGATAAAGATTGGCGGATCAACATTGATAAACATACATGTACAAAACACAAAATTACATTAATATTAATTACGTAATTAAAGTACACACAGAAAATAAAATAGTTAATTTGTTTTTTTGATAAAAAGACTTGAATTTTTTTTAACATAAATTTTAGATATACTTTTCGTGCTTAAGTATTATACGAGCGGCATAATAAAAGCGTAATGAAGTAGTCGGTGAACTATAACTTTTCTTCGCTATTCATTGTGAAGCAAATCACACGAGAATGATAAATCGCGCAAGTTCAGTTTCACGATTTTCATGTTCGTCGATAGTAATAATGTACCGGCACGAATTTCTCTCTAAAGTGTGTCCGCAATCTTCGTTGATTTGTTCTTCTGAACTTTGTTATTGCCGCAATTCGCTCGCTTATCGTACGAGAATTGAGATAATTCATACTGAAAGAAAACACGTACCTGACGACGTGATACGCGCGTGAATTTTGGCCACCGTCGTCCTGAGCGCGTCGCCGGTTTCTTGCGGTTTCGACGCGTGGTTTCGGAGCTTCTCCAACAAAGCATCGCTCACAGCCTCGTCCGCGCTTTTATTACCACCAGCTGACATCACACTAAACCGCACCGCAAAATAACGATAAATGTCAATTTACTTCTCCAACAAGATCAGCTCTCCAGCTGAAAATCGATCGCGGCAGAACGTGACAGAAAGCTATCGATTTCTGATGTATATTTATGCGCAAAAGCGTACAATGGATTTCTGTTTACGATGATAAATGACAGGATTAGAGAGGCTGCAAGCTAATGTTTCACTCTGTCGGTATAAAGTACCTGAAAAAGATGATTAATGATTATTTTCTCACGTATGCATATTTGTAAGAAATTAATTTTTCTCGTGTTTTTTATTGACATACACTCAATCGTGAAAAAAAAAAAAAAAAAAAAAAAAAAAAAAGAACAGTGATAATTGTTGTGCGATTGTTAGCAACGAGAGAGCTCTTCGTAGTATTGATAAATCTCCATTGGCTTTCGGCCAGCGCGGTCGGAAGTCGGCTTACGATTTGCAATCAGCTGATCGCAATTAGTCAATGCCGCGGGAATTAAAGTCACCATTGGAAAACTGACACGCATCGGAGTCAAGGTTAATTAACGCGACCGACTAGGTAAAATGAGACGCTCTAAAATAAACCGAGGAAACAACTTTGGAGGACCTCATTATTGGATTATTAAGAGTGTCACTACGACACGTGTCCAACTGTAATACAGTAAGTTTGTTTTTTTTCCTGCACTGGCTGCACTAGTTTACAGTCTATCTTTTTTATCTATCTTTTTTATTATGAGTAATTTTTATGATAACTATATATCTATGCGCGAAACATGTACTACTCGCAAAGCACTAGAAAGCTAAAGCGGAAGGCATGCGGAATACTTGGCTTAAAGGTACTTCAATTTTTCAAACATACAAATATAAAAAACAAGAACAAAAATCGGTGTTCATTAAAAAAAAGATTTATTGATGAAGTCTGAAAATACATAAAGATGTTTTGAAATATATTCCCTCGCGATCTAAAAATACAACTTGTGTGTGATTCGATACATGTGTACATATCCTTAAAGAATTAAAGCGATGCGAGTGAGTTATTATTGCATTAAGCGTGTTGCGTCGTTGCGCTAACGAGAAAAAGCTGCGGTGATCGAACGCAAGTCCGTAGAGAACGCAAGTTACAATTATGAAATTTCTTTCACTCTAGCTCTAGCTCGTTAAGATAAGTAATTCACGATATAACATTCTAGCTCCTCGAGCATCTTTAATAATGACGTATTCTCGGCCGACCTACAGATGTTGCTATCAGTATGCGAGGAACAATTAATGAGAACGCTCGATATTCGCATCCAGCAATTCCACATAGAACTTAATTGGAGTATAAATGCTTCGCCGAGCGTATACACAACAAATTGTAATCGGCGATACATCGGGGCCGAGTTGCAGCCTCGTTAAAAAAAAAAAAAAAACAAAAAAACAAAGAATTAATGAGATAAATACAGCGCGCACACACGAATATACGTGCGGAGAACCAGATTATTATCTTTCATCTCGATTTATTGCCGATTTGCACGAAATTCTCTCAAGTCGCTCGAGGCGTTCTTAAATCAACACAATGTGTGATCAGTTACTATATAATTACTTGACAATATGAGCGAAGCTTGTATTCATCACGTTAAATGCGGTTCGCGAATTTTTTTTCTCTTTCCTTTTTTTGATACCTACATATACATATAATACAGTTGATGTCAAGGTATGAAACGCGTATCGCTCTCAATAACCGTGCATATAAATTTAGCAATTGTCAGAAAAGGCGGAGCAATCGAGATAAGTGTTTTCAATAAAGTAGTACCGCATGTATATCGGCGAGTGCGAACTGATCGTCGACCGGAAATGCGATAGAAATGGCGAGCACGCACATGCACACATACACACAGTATTCTGTCTTTTATAAGATTTTTACTCTTCCTGCTGAACATCAGCGGTGTCTTCGTCGACTGGCCGCGCCGCCGCCATCGGTTGTTGATTCTCTTTATCGCGGTTCTCCGGTGCGCCTTTCATCTCTTCCACATTTATTCACTTCTCTGCGAAAATAAATTTTAATATTGTGTAACGGCTTTGGAAGGCAAAAAGACGATATTTGCACACGGCTCTTTCTTCCGGAATAATAAATCGGTCGATTAAATATTGCATGAGAAGCTAATCTCTCGGAGAAGAAGAAAAAGAGACAAGATTCTCTCTTTCTTTCTCTTAACGAACACGCTCTTTGCGAAACTCGCGAAACGATCCATGCGCTTTGCCACTCCGAGGCGGTTTGACGTTTGTGCATGCCAAAACTATGTTTAAAGCACGAGGCGCGTTTATTTTTAGCGACGAACGCGCTTTCCGATGAGATAATCGCGCCCCCTTTCTTCTTTCTGCATCCCCTCGCGTTTTCCAGCGTCATCTCATCATCAAAAATAAATTTATTTCCCTCTTTAAATCCGATTCTTGGAACACCTATTATTATATGTTATTATATATTAAAAAATATATGTCAAGCAAGAAAAGACGTGACTCTAGAACTCGATAGAGTTTTCGAAATAGAGCCTCTATCTGGCAGAACGAAGCACCTGTCCAAGCTTTGAAATTTCTCGCGAAAACTCGGAAAAATAATTGCTGTTTATTTAGCAAGCGCCGTCAAAAGAGAGAAAGATTGCGGAATCGCGTTTGCCAAAATCTGAAAAGTAAATCATTCCGCGACGCATTATCCATCGGTTTCTCTATCCGAAATGTCATCGGTTCCGCGAGAATGCGAAAGGACGTTGGAATAAATTACGTATAAGTAAACACGTTGCAAAATTTCGTTTGGCAAAGAAAATTACATGAAATTGGAGAGCCAAAACGTGCGAGCTGCAAGCGTGAAACAAGTTTGCTTGATGAACTTTTTCTGTTTGTGTGAGCGCGACACTCCTTGAAATTGAAGGAAAATCGGCGGAAGTGGCGGCCCGTTTCGGCGACCGAAATAGAAAATAAGCCGGTGTGTATTTCGATTCACTTGACTTTCATTGTCGGAAACAAATGAGATTTAAGCAACTCTAAAATGCCTACTGTACCGCACTATATTCGGATCTCGAAGATGTTGAGCTTGACAGTACAGCTCTCGGGAAAGAGGAAAAAGAGCGTCTTCTGAAACATTATCATAACCATTCGTCTTCTGAAACATATCATAACTATTCGATTGAATGAGTTCACAAAAGAGAAAAAAAGCAGATTATTCAATTAATTATCGGGTTAAATCAACGACTTTCTCATGAAATAACAGTTCGCTGGGAAAGAAAATCGCGTGCAGCTGTCACACTGGCGCGTGTTCATTCACGTGCGGCACGTTCGACGCTATGAAGACATTTGTCACGAAATAACCGCGCATTATTAAATAAGCGACACGACAGACGGATATGACGGAGATGATATAAGAACCGTTCGATCATCCGCGACGAGAGAGAGAACGTCGGATTCTCGTTTTTTCTCGTCAAAGTTCCATTCTTGCGCCGTTGTGACCGACGATCCTGCACCACTGACTGGCGACGTTGCACGACCTCGGACAATCTTTCGACGACTAACACCAGCCGAATGTCGGCATCAGGCACGTCGGCGCCAGTCTCAGGTGCATGCGGCACTTGTTGATAAAACGCGAAAGCGGATTGATTAGAGGATGTGCGAAGTTTCGCGAGCGCAGTCGCAGACTCTTTCTCTCTCACGAGGCTTCTCTATCGATTGCGGTGCTCCGCTGTTGTTCGAAAACTGGTCCACCCTCTTCTCTCGCGCGACAACGAGGTTACTTCATCCTGCGGAAACGCGAGCTTTCGATTTTGAAATATTCGATATTGAAAGCAAACATATGTCTAATTTATTTTTTCTAAATTTGTGCGTCACCTTTTCATCATTTCAATCATGCGATAATTGTTCTCCGATATATTAATTAATTATCGATAACCTAGTGTTCATAAACAATTTAGTATAAAATAACTAAGTATAAAATATAGTATATTATGCAATTTTTATTTTTTATGTAAACAAAAACATATTATTAATAAGTGTTTAATTACCACATTGAATTAGGACTCCAAAAAATAACGTTCGTGATATTGTTAACCTTATCTTCGATGACGTTTAAGTAACAAATTCATTCCATACCGAAGTATCAAAAAGAATAATTCCGGACGAGATCGATGCGATATTGCAGCTTCTTTTAACAGTTGCTATCGGTCTTGTTGACGTGCACACGAGGATTTGTCACAAGCGTGTCACGTCGGTTTTGCACAATTAACTTCGTTTTATCAAGAGGTCCTCATCAAGCAAGCCGATATTCGGCAGAGTCGCGTCTTAACGTCATATTTCGCGATCATTATATTTATTTATCTGATCATGAGACTTGGCATAAAACGTCAGATTATAGCATCACTACTAAATTTTGACCGTTACTCTTCATCAAGGTGAAAGATGTTGTTTGACGTACACCCACGTGATTCTCGTGTTTCTGCAGCGTTAATAATCGTCGAGGCACCAAAATCGTGGCGCGAGGCCAATGGAAGAGAGTTGCGGAGAGAATATTAGAAATTTAAATCCGATTTCGTCGCGAGACGAGTCATCAGACTCATCGGTCACGCCCTTCTATTCTAAGCGCAAAATCGCACCGATCTCAACCGGTTCACGCGATCGCTAAACTCGGAATACTCACGCTAGCTTTAGAGTACGTGTATGTATTTCGCGCCGATTTTTCTTACGCTCCGTTTAGAATACAGAGCGATCGATGCACACACACATGCACACACTTGTGTCTTATCGATCGCTGCAATCTCTTGCAAACCATTCTTGTGGAATTTCATGTCCGAAGAAGTTGAAATGCTTCCTTTATCTCTACGGATTTAAATATATCGGTTCCCATATCCGGACTTTTCCATTGCCTTTTCAAGTAAGTTGTATGTTAAATGTAGTGAGAGAGATCGCAGATAAAAATTTACTATTTTTCGCGTAAAAACTGTTAAATCTCTTTTCTTTAAACTCCGTAGTGTTACACTACGACTATAAAAAGTTTATAATTTTAAAAAGGTTTTACTGTACAATATAGCAGCACATTTAATTTATTACACACACAGTCTCTTCGTATTTCTGCGACATTTTTTGCGCGCGATTGAAGGCAGCAAACTGAGCTGATCAAAGACTATTCAGCACTATGGAATTCTATTGAAGAAGTGTTTCGGTTTCATTCACCCCTGAAGCCGGTACTGAAAGCACTCAACCGTCTCTCGCTGTCGTCATATGTGTACGCGAACCTCGCTCTCCGCGGATTCCGCGTTGAAAAAGAATAGAAGTGCGCCGTATTTTACTCGCAAAGTCTTGCTCGCGAAGACGACGCAATGAGCAAACATTCGTAGGAGCAAAAAAAGTCGCGGATGATATTCGACGAGGTGGGGACTTTGCTCTCCAGGCAGGAATATATAAATCGCAGGTAGGGCTGAAATTCTGGTTAGTACACGGATACGATCTGAGACTATTGGCAATCTGCGGATCGAGCGATGCGGGTGAGTCCATCGGGTGATTCATTTGCTCGGAACCTGTCATTGTTCGACTGTTTATTTGCATCTCGTTTAGTGTGTCACATAGAGTCTTTTAATTTATTGTTTTTCTATGTAATTCTAAAATATCTACGATTTTATGACATTGAAGTTTTATTATTGTTATACAATTTAAAATTGGATTGGTAGATATATTTTTATTAATTATTTTATCAGAAAATTTGTTATTTTTTTATTGCATGTATGTTCTATGCGCTCATACATAAGTAATACGAAAATGAATTTAACATAAAAAATTTTTCTGTTTTTGAAGCTATTTTTAAATCTCTTTATGTATTAATGGATCTATTTTGTTATCATATATTGCTGACGTCAGGTTGTTTTCGCGCAAGATCATTTTATCTCGTTTACAATTCGGCGGCGCCATTCGTATGCGATACGTGACACACGCACTGATGGACAACGCCGCAAACATCATTTCAAAAAGTCGTTGCTCACATTCGTCGTCTATATGTATCTCATTTGCATTAGCACATGTATTTGACTCTGATAACATCAATCAGTTGAGAAACCGCAGAAACGCTACACTCTAATGTATCGTTAATTTTTTTTTTTTACTCGAAATAAATATTTCAATTATACCAATTATTGCGACATATAAATGATAAGCTTTTCGATTTTAAAATATTTCACAGGATTTGACGTTGTTCGTGATTTTCTTTGCGGCGATGGTTGGTACCGTGGTACCAAAACCATTATGGCCACCTTTAATCAGCAATTACATATATTCCACGCCTGAAATCAAAGCACAACCGCAATATCTGGCCGCGTATCAACATACGCATGCTCCGTATTATGTTTACAATGTATTATATAAATGACATAAAATATTTAAGTTGTTTGTACTGCGACAATCACACATTATTTTACTTTTCTTAGATTCATCCGAACATGGGAGGTATATCCACTGTTTACGGTAAACCGGGAATTTCTCACATTCCCACTTACAGTATCTACTACGGTACACCGATTTACGATTTTCGAATCCCATTGAGTCCGGTAATTAATTCATTTTTTTTAAACTTATCTATAAATTACATATATACTGCGAATATATGTATGAAACTAAACAGTATCAGAAATTTATAGACACGCGTAAAAACGTGTCTAAAAATTTCCGTAAACAAACACATACGTATTACACGTAAACATATGTGTTTGTTTTAGTTTTACCCCGTGTTGTCGCCGGGTCTACCTTCTGGACCGGTAGTTCCGCCGACATCGACGCAGGAGCCGCCTTTCAACGAGGACGATTACGACGGCATCGAGAAATTGGATGCAAAAGTCGATCCAGACAAGGAGACAAAGAAGCCGGAAAACATCAGCGAGCAAGATGACGATTCCATAACTGTGGAAGCATTATAAGATAATTTTTCTCGTCACGCACGCAACACGTGCAAACGCGGAGAGAATAAAGATGTAATTGTAGGGGACGATATACACTTATTTTCTTTATTTGTATCGCATTATTATTGCGTCTATATATATATAATATTGCGCGTGATTACTTTCATTGTGTTAATTAAGATAAATTTACCGATCAAAATCAAAATTTGTACTAATGTAAAAACTGTGCAAGAATAAAAAACATTCTCTACAACAGACGGTTTATTTTATTGTCATCGCTCAGGTAACGAACGATTATTAAAAACAAAACAAACCGCGATTGAAAAAATATTTTATAAATAAATTGAATCAAACGTGATCATATCTTTTTTACGTTGTTTTTTATTGTTCATGTACAAGAAAAAAACTATTTAATATTTGCAAAGTAAAATCCACACTGATTTGATATCGCCTCAAAAAAAAAAAAAAAAAAAAGGCAAAGCGATAATGCGATCGTTGTTACAAAGAAGAAACCGAGGTTCCTTGCCCCCCGAGAAATTCGCGATAAAAGGGGTCAAAGATTGAAGTAGCCGTTTGCAGAAGCAACCAGTACATCGATTCTCTCGGATGCGCGTGCACGGATGTGACGTGAGAAAATGATCGTTGTCGGCCGTAAAACACCATGGTTGATCGGAGTGATCGCGATGCTCGTTCTTCTCGCGAGCATATCGTTGTCGGAATCATCTGCGTGTGTGAAAAATATCAGAAATAGTATGCTATTCAGAAGACTGGGAGTCAAAGACCATTTTTATGACCCGCAACCACTCATGATCGCGCCGGTGGCCATAAAAATGATAGAGCATTCTGACAAGCGCAACGAAAACGGCGTCGTGTCGTTCAATTGCACCGACGACACTTGCAGAGACGAGAAACTCGATCTCGACATTAGTAAGTTGGAAGACAATTTCCTCCCCGATGAGGAATCGTTGCGCTACAGCGTGATTCCGAAGGCGTACGAGCACTTCGTGTCGAAAAAGAACACGGGATCGCACAGATACAAGCGCAATGTTTCGGAACCCATTCTCACGGAGACAAACAATGAAAAACCATGGAAACCGTTGAAAAAGCAGAACAAGATAAGAATTCCGCTGTACGGAACGTCTCTTGGAAGTTACATAAAAGTCGTGCATCCTTCGACATCTTCGGGCGAAGTCGGCAGAACGAAACGGAGTATCGACGACTATCCGTCGCGAGCTAGAAACGCGAGCGATTATTACGCGCAGCGTAGAGCCGTAATGGAAAGATACTACGCTCGGCAGCGTGAAATAAACGCGCGATACGCCAACAGAACCGGCTCGATATCGAAAGCCAGCAGCAACGCAACTCAGCTCAGCTTCCGGCATCTCAATAAAGACGCGGCGGAGAAGGACGCGATTTTTCGTCATCCGTCCGTGAAGATCGATCCGATATATAATGGCAACGAATCACGGAACACAATATCAAACGAGTCGGACAATCGACGAAACTCCGTTTCGGAAACTGACCTTGGCTTCAAGTCTGACCCGAGTTATTTATCGCAGGCGCGAAGCAGCGATAATGTCGAAAGAAACGCGTTGGATTATTACGTCACATCTTGCCCGAACGTGTCTGGCACTTTTGCACCGAAAACGCGACCGAAACATGTAAACCGCACTCATGAAACGGATAACGTAAGTTACAAGGACTCGATCTAACGATACGTATGACCACGTGGTGTTCATAATCGTGGAGATCGTTTTGAATTATCATTACAAAATAAAAAGAAAATTGTTTTTCAGAGCACCGATCACGTTACCTGGGGAACGTGCGAAGGAAAGATCGTGTATCAACATAACTTGGTCTTAGGCATAACGGGTCCATCGACTGTCGACACCGTGTTCGAAGTGATACTCGAAGGTTCGCTTTGTATCACTTGCGTAGAGGCGATTCAATTCAACAATACTAGAGCGAGAGTTGCACTACATTCCGGTGGACGTGGTCAAGGATATGTAAAACTATGGTTAAATGGTTACGAGAATGAGGGATTTTTTTACATAATAAAGATCTGGGGTGTTCAGAAAATTGATCAGAACTGTAGTAACGTAAACTAGTCACACGAGGCGCGAAAATTGTTCGATCGAACAAACCGATTTGTTTTTTGTAAAAATTTATTTTTTACATAAATATTTTTTACATATATGCAACTATAAAAATATTTTTGATGTAAAACTTAATATTTCGCGAACCACACGCGCACACACACACATATATATATCAATAATTATTACGCCGATTAGAATTTTAGACTCTTATTTTTGTTTAGACTCTTATTACAAAAATTAGCGAACATGTAATTCGGAAGCACAAACATAAAAACAAACTATACGTAAAGATTACATCACGTCACGAAGAGAACATTATAAAGAATAATTTTATAAAAAAATAATCTCTGAATACATGTCTTCTAGTATAACATTATACAATATAAACAATAACACTAACATACAAACGGTATTTTAATTCGATCAGACACATTGTCGTAAAAATTGGAGCAATTAGACCACAATGATAAACGCATTAAGTGCCAATTATATTTGCGTAAAAGAATAATATCTATAAGCTAATGAATATTATTATTATTATAATTATTATTATCTATAAACACGTAACAAGAAATGTATAAATCCTTCATCATGTATAAACTTATTGTTTTATTTAAAGTATAAGAAACCTACTTTTGGCATCGTTATGAATTTCTTTTTTTTTCTTGTCATTCGTCGTGTAATTTAGTTCCTGTACTTCTTCAAGATTTCTTCGGCACGGAAGTCGGAAAAGGCGGGGGCGGTACGTCGGGTATCGTTTGCTTATTGTCGTTTTTCATTCTCTTCTCGTCGTGAAAACTCGGTAACAAAATGCTGGTTTTCTTCGGATTGGTCGCCGGAATCGGTTCCACGGTGCTGAAAAGCTCGTAATCAATGTAATAAGTGTCGGGCACGAAATGCGGATTGAAGCTGTTGTAAGTGTAGATGTACGGCACGTAGTATCGAGAACGATAGTTCGGATAGAAGCTCAGCGGCTCCGGTTTTTTTGAGGAGTTGTTCGTCGAATCGTTCCTCGTGCTGTCGCTCTTCGAGTCGTCCTCGTTGCGTTCTGTGGTTGCGCGTTCCTTCGCGATACCGAAACTCGTCGACTCGACCAGACGCGACGAGAGAGCCTGCGCTTGATCGTTCCGAAGAATCTCACTGCCAGATAACGCGGAATAATGCACCACTTCCGGTATGACGGAGTGAGGCGTTATCTGCGTGTAATAGATCGGCGGCACGTAGGCGGTTCGTTGAATTATCGGTTGTATCACCGGGATCGCTCGTGACGGCGACAGGTTCTGATTGCTCGTGATCACGGCGTTGTAAACCTTCGGTATCCTGAGAAGACCCGGCGCGGCGGCAGCGACGACTATCAACGCGCATACAATCAGTAGCTTCATCTAAAAAAATGTTTTTTTTTTTTTATTTATTTTACAATATAAACTTCTTTTGTGAAATACCATTTTTTATTATAAACTTCTTTTCTGAAATATCATTTTATTTCTTAGTGTGCAAAGATTTTTACATTTTGCACTCTCTATCTGCAAACTAGAGTCGTTTATGTTCCACTGTATTTTCTATATGTTTAAAGTCACAGAAAAATTTTGAAAAATTTACGTAGTAATCTCTAAACTTTCTACTTCACAGATCAATCAAAACATTTTGGAAAAAATAGACAGATTCGGGTCCTGTTCCCTTCCGTAGTCTGTAAGTTATAAACGTAGATTTTGCGCGGACACAAACGATCCTAGTTTGCAGATTCAAATTTTATGCAAGATAATATGCTCATCAAAAGAAGTTTATAAGCGGAAAGAACGTCAATTGCATAAATCGATGGTTTTAATAAGTAAGAAGATACACGTGTGGTTTAAAGATGTGGAAACTGCGCGAGAGGAAAAGATGGGTGTGTTTCTCTATGTGCGACACCATTATATTGTTTCTGGAAAAGGTAACCGACACACACCGATGGCGCAAGCAAGTACAGGTAGAGTGTAATCTCGCGTACGAGCGCGTAAACCGGCGCCGCATATAAACGAACTGAAACACGCGTGTACAGAATGCTTACCCCGCCGCATTCATAGGTGTGTACCTCGAGATCGAGTTATATCGCGTTTATAGCGGATTCCTATCGTGTTTGAAGTTCAAGCTCCCAGAGTAACAGAGCGTTACAAGGCCGGTATGCTGAAATACAGCCTATAATTTCTATAAATAAACATTAATTTTACGCGTTTTGCTGCGATAAGTCGTAACAAAAATAGATTGTTATCAATGGCGATAATTTGTGTTACAAAATATAATTTGAACGATTGTTGCATCAAATTAAAACACAAAGATCTAGTGCTTTCATTTTTCTCGTTTTTTGCCGCAACTTACAATTATTACAATATGTTTTTGGGAAGATTATAAATTTTCCGATTTTGTATTGTATTTAACAGAAACACTTTTTAAAAATTAATATATTAAAAAATCTGGAAATTTTCAAAGCGTCCTGCACAGAGATAGCAGAAAACAGACGTCCGAAAGCAGAAAAGCAAGAAGAGAAGAATGAGTATATAATTAAGTTCATTTCACGTGCGAGGCGTGCAGGCGAACAAGAACGCGAGATGCATTGATGGCATTGCGATGAGTCACCTTATTAGTATTCGCGGCTTTCATTTGCACATATCACTTCCTACTTCTGATAAAGTCCCGCGTTTACTTTGTTGAATCCCGTCGATTCTGCAAAACTGGAGTCTTCTCTGCGAACACATCACTCTCTCTCTCTCTCTCTCTCTCTCTCGTACTTACCTTTGCGTTATCAGTTTCTCCGTTGCGGGCTTCCTGAACAGCAAGGATCACCGAGAAGCTGACACCACAAGTAGCAAGAGCGCTGCATGGGCCCGTAGTATATATGGCCCATGGGGTTCCAGGGTTCAAGTCCCACCTCTCCCACTACGGACAACTCTCGGCGAAAGTACTCTCCGATCGGTAACTATATTATGTTCAACTTCAGACCAGCTTATATCACTGGTGGAACTGTAGAAGGACAACAGCCGGGTACGCGTTTGTTTCTTCGTAGGTGCATCGGATGCAACGAATCAACGAATCGACTTCTAGAATACCACAGTCACGACTTGCTTGTTTGAAATTGAATGAGACACATGTGAACGATTCGCAGAATATTCACGAATAGTCAATATACAGTTACATGTGTAATAAACATGCGTATAATTAATGCAAGACGCACGTGCTTATATATACTTTTGATTCAATAGTGTTTTTAAATCAACTGATTTTTTGCCACGTGTAGACTAGAAAAGCTAAATGAAATTTTTATTTGTACTCGCGCTGAATTATATTGCAATCGTAAACTTTCGCGGTGTAATTTGTGCGATTACGGGAATCGTTATTACCGCCATAATGTCCGCACGTCAAATGCTACGAACGTTAGACAGACATACGCTCGCACGAATACATAAATAAGCAACTTTTGAAAGCTTCATATTTTATTATATACAGAGACAATCAATCACTTCTAACACATGGATCCGTTAGAAATGTTCCATTTACGAAACATTCAATCAGAGATCAAAGTGACACATACTAATCATCCGCCTTTCCAGCTGCACATGCACATGTAATACTTAAGTTCATAAATAGAACTTCAGAATAGATAATAATGCTTCGAGCTTGTGTTTCTGTTACAGAGGGTGGTTTACCTTGGAAATTGTATTTCTTAATTTACCTTCTAATTGTACGGGCGTTTAGTTGCTGCACGCATTTGTTCTTGGAGAACAACACACGCGCAAAATATAAAATGATACTAAAATTGATTTCTTTAATTAACGTTGTGTTATAAATGTACTATATCAAATATTCTTGTCGCAATATTGATTTTGTGATTTCTCGCTAACATCTGTTACGCTTTCGTCATTGTTGTTACACAAGTGCGTATAAGACGAACGATAAATTAACTGCGAAAGCATGTCAATTATTATTTACTAATCAAACTGCGTAAATCTTTGCACAATAATTAAAATAATATATATATATATATTAGTAAAACCATCTCATGTTTGTAATTGTTACTACGTCACATTGTAAATTACGTCATTATTAACATAATTGGATGCCTATGACGTTACATCGATTGTTTCATAATTATCTAGCGTTCAATGAGAATCAATATTCGATCTGGGTCAGATCGATTCGATCGGTATGTAGCAGATCCTCCGCAGCAATAAAATCGGAAAATCCGGAAGAAAAACGAGCATCAGCAGCACCAAGGGCGACAGCAACAGCAAAAAATTGGCGTACAACGCCAACCACCAGGTTGGTGACGATCCCAGAACCGGTTCCAACATTATAATCCTCCGCCGGTTAAGAGGTCGAACATACACGAGTGTCCCGAACTACTCGATTTTAAAAAGACAAGGCACTCGAACCATGATCGATGTTTCATTGTCGATATTTTATGATACGCTGAAAACAAAGAAATTATTGTGTCTTTAATAACGAAATAATAAAATTATAGACTCTACAAAATTAAAATAAGTTTTTATAAACTTCTATTATATGTATATATCAAATTAAACAAAAAAACGAAAATAAATGAAAAAAGTTAGTACATATCATACCTAGACTCTACAAAGTTAAAACGAATAAATCTATGATATAACTTTTTTTTATTTATATTCTTGTCTTTTTAAATTTGATATTTGTAGAATTCTATATATATAGAACTGTGTGGGATCAGTATCTGAGATAAGTATTCGTTTTCAAGTGAAGAGAGGAGAAATTTTACTCAAAAAAATTTAGATATACATAAATAATTTAATATTAAGAAAGTGACGTTTTCTATGGATCTTTTCGAGACAATCGTAGTTTTCATTGCTAATATTCAGAAGCTGCAATTACACAAACGTATAATTAATGTATTACTATTTAATTATTATCTTCTGTAATTTCCGGGAAAATGTTCTTATTTTAGTAAAGCGGCAATTAAATCATGTCTAAGTTTTGTAATATGCGTGTCGAAGCGCGTGTTACCGCGCAGATTAGCAATCTTACTTTGTAAGTGTTATCTAACCGGATGTAACGTAGACGTAAATGATGTGCGATCTCTTACGTCAATTTTCTGCGAGTGCACTACTTATTGATAATTATGCAACAACTTGCAGGTACTTTTTAATAATTGCATAACACGTCACTACATGACACAGTCAGGGAAAAAACGTTCAAATAGAGCAATTTTTAAAGTTAGCTTGTTCAAAATGTTTCTTTAAATTCACAAAATTACAGATCTGTTTTACTTTTACTTGTCTTTCTGGTGCTAATTAAAAAAAAAAACAAATCACGTAACGAAAGCAAATTTAGCGAAATTAGCGTCTGTGAGAATGACATCTTAAAACTGCGCGTAATAACGTTTCTAATAAATGTAATGAACTCGCGTGGAGATTCGTGAGAGAAGTCTGCTCTTTCCACGTGAGAGATTGCCTTCTCTATTTCTCTTTCTCTTTCTTTCTCTCTTTTTCTCTGTCGTCCATCGAAACTATGTAGGTGGCCTTGTATCGAAAAGAGTGAATTCACATTTACTTGCAGAAATATTGAGCAAGTGCGCGGCAGTGTGAAATGCAGAAGGTAAAACCAAGGTGAAAGAGAGAACACAAAAAAAATAAAAACGAGCAAAAAAATGTTGGATGCGAAAAATTATTTCATTCTTTACAATAGAAAATGTGTATGTTGTATCGCGACGAAGACAGATACTCACGTGCGCTTGACTCTATGTATTACATCGAGAAAAGTGAAATTTTCGCGATTGCATAAGAATGTGTATAATACTAGTACTTCACGACGTCATCATATAACGCAATCTAAATGCGCAGCGTAATATCAATGATTAAGCGTAAGCTCGAGATAAGCAGCTGCGCTTAACACAGTCAGACAAATTGCAATTGTAAACGCAATACCTTTTCGAATTGTAACGTTTATTCATAAATAAATAATTGTGTGTAATTATTTCACTAAACTAATATTGAAATTATTATAAATAATTAGGTCAAAAAATATAAAAAAACTGATAATATATTTATTCCTATATATTGACAAATATATATGTGTATATATTTGTCAAAAGAGAGAGAGACATTTTTATATTTGGAAGCATTTTACTCCGATTGTCGGACTAACAATCACATCATCAAAGCACTTACGTAAATTCGCCTTTTACTTACACAAATCCGTTATACAATAGCGAGAATAATATGTAGGTATAATAAAAAATTGAGAATCCAATGCATTAAGGAAAAATAGATCATATTACGTATTGGAGCACACAGACGAGTGCGTCGACAAATTAGAGACTCTTCTTTCTTTTTTAAATAACTCTATGTATAAAACTCAGAGCAAAGAGAAAGATATTACAGGTGACCGAAAGAAACAGCCATTATCCGATGCTGTCATTGCGATCAAACGCCAACACACATAGCGATAACAAGTGACTGATCGCGCTCACCTTCCGCTAATCTAGATAACTTCTAACAAGCTTTTGATCGCGCAACAAACCGCTGCGTTGTTCTTTCTCTTTCGGCACATCCTCCGTAACGGACGTCACGGAATGTCGAATGTACGTCGTCGTGCTCCGGAGCTTCCGGCAGATTCGCATGTGCACGCACGTAAAGAGACAAGCACTTGATTTTCCGCGTTACAACCTAATCACTGTATATTCCGCTTTGTTCTGCTGTTACAAAGTTACAAGCCGGCTCGCGCGCGACGCGAGCAAGCGCGCGCTCGCTTTCCGTGGACTGAGAGCGCTAAAGTTCGCGGCCAGTCTTCGTCGGACTTTCCCTTTCTTTCGGTTCTTTAGCAGCGGTATAAAGTCATCTGGTTATTACATACGTGAACGTTACCTGGTCGCGCCGCGTAAAAGAATGACGCGTCTACACGCTGATGGCATTGATGTTGTTTGCGCGCGTTCCTTCGATCTTCTTGCTCAAACAAAGAACCGTCAGCTGGCAAAGAATAATGTAGAATTATTTATTTATGTGAACTGAATTATTTATTTATGAATTATTTATTTATGTGAACAAAGAAAACGTTTATCATACGTTTTTTACAGCTAAAATTAATAGCTGCGTTTAGACATTATCATTTTACAATTAATTTTATACCTCTTGTTTTTAGTTGTCTCTTCTACGAAAAATTAGCTTTTATTTACTATTGATTTTTATTTATAGCTTATATTCTCTCTTATTTAATTAAAATTTAAAAACATTTTTAAAAAACAATTTTAAAAAACATTGTTAAAAAATGCTTATTTAATAAAAAACAGTTTAAAATGTCTATTTAATAAGGAATTCGATACATAATGAAAAAGTCTAATAAACAAAAAAAAATCAAGAGCAGAGGTATACAGGTGTTGCATAAGTCTGGAAATAATTATGCTCTCTCTTTTCGGAGACTGTAATTGCGGTCAAGGTGCAAGTTGAGAGATAAATCTGTGTCTAAATCTGTGCCAAAATCTTTATATCTGAAAGAGAATGTCATTCCCAAAAGAATTCTCCTAACAAATGCATATATATTTTATTTGAAATATATATGTTTTTGCAACATTATTAAAAAAATTGAATGTTATTTATAAATGCAACATGTTCGCCTAACTTGTAGCTGTGACCGTGCTTAATCTCCCAAGATTATCGAATACTTACCTACTTTATCACAACGTCCCATATATATATATATATATGTATTGACCAATACCATATTATTCTTTTATCTACGAACTAAGTACTAACTACTGCACTTAGTATATGCCTAAAAAAAGTGTTAGATATTTTTTATCGATGAATCACTTTATTTTAAAATTTATTTTTTTATTCTAGTAATAAATAAATTCCAAGCAAATATTAGTTCAAATTCCAAGTTCTTTTGTAGTAAATCCTATAAATCTTATCGTCCTCGAGTATGATACAATAGCACAGTAACGCTTTACAGTATACATTGCATATAATTCGAATTCTTTGTTCAGAAAAATCTTAAACCGGTATTCAACCTGATCTTATTATATCTAAGATCATCTTGAGTTTATCTAAGATGTCGTACAAATCGTTTTATTGACTACTATATAAGTTTTATTGGATATTAAGTATCTGAAGATGAACGTATAAGACGATCTTATATATAAGATCCGACACTGAATATCTTCTTCTTTGCTAGTATGGCGCTTTTACCCCTATTCGAAAGGAGCATATGCCAGTCCGTATGTGTGTGTGTACTACTACACTAAAGAAATTTTCTTGCTTCGAAAGTAGTGGTACTCCACGTATATAACAAGTTGCATCATATATTTATATATTCGTAGGAGGGGATATAGGAATCAATTAAGGAAGTAATGCTCATAGGGGAAGGTTAAATATTTATACGATAGGACTCAATCGTTTTCGTCAGAGAGAGACACGAAGAGACAGTGAAAGCCATGCAAAAAAAGGGAGAAACACGGAGAACCATGGAGAGACAGGGAGAGACAGCTATTTTAAATACAATTTAAAAAAAAATTAAATACGATTTTAATACACATTGATCTTAGCCGTTGAGGCAGAGAACGTCTAGGATTCAATTAGAGTCTAGAACGCAATCAGAGAGTTTTAATAGTGTCCTCTATATGAAGATCTTTGAATTGTAAATCAATGTAACGTTGATAAATGTACAGTATATATATATTAATATTAATATTAAATATTGGAATCTATATGCAAATATCGTACAAATGTATTGTGAAAATGCAGTTTAAATTGTTCGTTCAATAGAATAAAAAGCTATTATTTAGTGTATATATATATATATATATATATATATATATATAACAATGCAGATCTGATTAAATGTCCTCTATTTTCTTGCATTTAATGTACTTTCTCTTGAATTTCCTTAATTATCATCAATTGATATATTCACAAATGTATTTTTCAGAGCAACATGTGTTTGTGAAAAAGACGTCTTATTTTAGACGATTTTGAGACTTTGCTATACAAAACATCTTACATTTTTAAGAATATTTTTAAAATATCTTTAAAACTAAAGTATGTTATGTACTACTTACAAGTAAATTTAATAAGGCTATGATTAATCAAACATAGTTAGGTCTCACATACATACATATATCTTTTGTATCTTATATATCTGTATATCATCTAGTGAGCCATTACAAGACTAGGTAACAGTGTCTTATATGTAAATATCAACTAATACGACCTTCGGAAAAGGTACTATTTTCAATTTCTTTAGTAGATTCTAATCCGTTTCGATCATTCATCGTGTGATAGTAGAATCGTGCCGATCAGTTAGTCAATAGTCAAAGCAGAAGAAAGTGTATAAAGCAAGAATTTAATATCTTTGTTTTTAAGTTATGAAGCGTTAATTTTGACACATAAACACACAGAACTTTATTTGCAGATAAAATAGTCTTTCTTTCTTTTTCTTACTCTCTCTCTGTCTCAAAGCATCTATCTATCTATCTATCTATCTCTCTTTTGTGATAGTATTAATATTATTAAAATTATTAAGTTATTATTTTCTAATTTTACATTTTTGCGAGTCACAATACATTTCTATTTTCAAATTTAATATCTTAATTTAATATTTTGTATAAGTATTATATATAAATTTCTATATAAATTTTCTCATCAATCAAATCACACAAACATCCCTTACTAAAAAGAACTACTGGTAGTAATAAATTGCGGCAGTGGTACGAAAAAATTACTGGCATTCTATGTAATTACCAGTAATATTGTCAGTGATTTCTGTAATACCTAATAATATTCTTGTGTGATTGTCAGTAATATTTATATTACTGACTTTGTTTATATGTAATCGGCAGTAGTTTTTTTTCGTAAGGGAGATATATATCACGATTTTTAAGCATGGATAGAATTTTTTTATGATAACGGTATATATACATGTACATATATATATATATATATATATATATATATATTTTATGTATACACACATACACATAATATAATATTACATTATGCTTTTTTCTAATTTCTGTTGAAGCAGAATGTGAGCAAAAATCGCAATGGCCGTAGCAATTTGTAGACTTGCTCCTCCAGTTTTGCGTTATTTATATGAAAAGAACAAAGAAGAAAACGTAGAAAACATAGAGAACAACTTCCAACCAAATGTCGACGAATCTAAGTATAGTGAAAAACAAAAGAAATTACTTCGAAATTTAATAAAATCTTATGAGAAAGATATTTTTCAAGATCTAGATCCTGAACAATATTCTAGAAACATGTACTTTGCAATAAACCGTTGGTTAAACTTCGCGGAAAACAATGTGGATTTTATAATGTATTTACATCTATTGACATTTACAGCTATTTTAGTCTTTTTGGTTTACTGTTTGAGAAAGTGTACAAATATATAAAAAATTCTTTCACAAGAGAAACTGAAAACAATTTGAAATAAAGGATAATTAAACTGAAATTTTGTAATATTTTATATAAAACGAAATATAAATTTTAGTTTTAAAAATGATATATACATTATAATATACGTTATTCATAAATATATTCTCATGCATATTTTTATATTTGACAATTTTCAATATTTACTAGGCATTACATTACATTATTATATTTGGTGTGTTTTATACTAATATATATTATACTAATATACATAATGTATATAAGATAGACATTGCACATATATGCAATATATTTTATATATGTAATATAAGATACATTATGTCTAATATTTTAATTTATATTACATATATTACATATATACATTATATATGTATACATATACTTTTCTCTATATTTTAAGAGATCTCTTCTATATTTTAAACGTCTCCTCTCGACAAATGTTCCCAAGTTTTAAATGTATAAAATAAATGTTAAGTAGAAAAAAAAAAAAAATTTTTTATGAAAACAAATATGTAGTTTTTATGAAAACAAATAGTGTGTGCAAATGAAAAGCTCTTTATTGTTCATAATGTTCATAATAAATTATTATTTTGTAAGTAAAAAAAACTTACTTTTCTTAAAGAGTTACCCTATTAATAGAATTTTTTACGATATCCTATTGTAATTTCTAGTCACATAAAGTATGTAAAAATACTATCTTTATTTCTACTTTAAAAACTGGAGTATTGTAATCATAACTGCATTATTAATTTCAATTCTATGTGCATGTTTTTGTCTATACTTTATGTAATTGCAAACAGAAATTACAGAACATACATACTAATTAAATACTACTTGAATTTAGTACAAGTCTGTACTCGTTCAAAATAAACAAACAGTTGAGGTATAATTACTTAAATCTAATCAGGAGGAAAATTAGAATGAGCGGTCAGAGAAATGTGTCCATCATATAGATAAATTGGGGCCCTGAAAAGGGCCATTTTTATCTGAATGAAGTAATTACTTTTTTGCTTTAACTTTAATGGCTTTTGGCTTGGGAGCTTTCGCTTTGCCAGCTGGAGATTTTTTGGTCTTTGAAAGATTCTTGGCTTGGGCGACAGCTTTCTGCTTTGCAGCCGTTTCTTTCTTTTTCGCTGCTGCTGGTTTCGATGGCGGTGCAGGCTTCTTTTTCGGCGATGCAGGCTTCTTTTCAGTCGTTGTCTTTTTAGTTTTGACCCATATCCAAGCAGTTTTTGGTGCTTTTTTCGCGGCTTTTTCCTCAGGGAATGATTCCTCCACAGCCGCTTTTTGCTTCTTCGGAGCACGTTTCTTTACTTCACGAACAGGCTTCTTAGTGGTTGGGAGTTTAAATGATCCTGATGCTCCTTTTCCCTTGGTTTGTACTACTGCACCCGAGGTAACTGCTGTCTTCAAGTATCTCTTGATGAACGGAGCAAATTTCTCGCCGTCAACTTTATAAGTCGAAGCAATATATTTTTTGATAGCCTGTACTGATGACCCCTTACGATCTTTTAGCTCTTTGATAGCCGAAGTAACCATCTCTGCAGTCGATGGATGTGTCGCTTTTGGACGTTGAGCCTTAGCCTTAGATTTGGCAGCTTTCTTTGCTGGCGCGGAACCAGAAGCTGCATTTTCCGCATTTGCAGCACTGCCGGATGTGTTCTTATCCTCCATAACGATAGAGTGCGTCGTGAAAACGAAGTACAAATATAAACTTACGCTCTGAACATTCACAGATGACGCTTCTGTAGAGCGTACGACCGGTGGTTATAGTGGGAGAGCGGACCATGAAGAGAGACCTTCCCAATGTTGCGGGTAGCGAGTCGCTAGGATTGAAAGACCAACCAACAATGTTTCGTTGTTTAAATAATATTTTACACAATAAATGTTATTTGATCGACACTCGTAATCGTAGAAGCAAGTAGCTAGATTCGTTCTATATGCATTATAAGACTCTTGTACTTGATATACATCGATTTTTACGCAGTTTCGTGCAACGCGCGCGCCCGACTCATTCGCGAGAGTTGATTCAATATGGGAAATAAGTTAATAAACAATGTAATTATCAATATACGATGCGATTAAATGGTTTGTGAAACGTCACGATGACTGTATTAATTGATCGCAAGTATTTACCGTAAGCGAGATACACAGATTCACGTAAAATATTCCAACTTTCGCGAGTGGCAGAATACAACTGTCAGTGCAACATAATATGAATACCGATTACAAAGTACATTTGTAGACAATTTTACGAAATAGTATAAAATGTCATTATCGAATGAGAGACATGAAGATATAATTTTGTTGTAATATTTTATGCGTAATTCTGAAATTCACTTGAAAAAAAACGGCATATGCACAAAAGATGACGACAAGATACGAGTTCTTTCGTACATGAACGTTGCTGTTATAATAAACCGCACCCAACAAGATAGTAGAATAATATGATAGGAGTTTATATTAAAAAAAAAAAAGATTTAACATCTGATGGGTGACAAAATAGCACATTGCAATTAAATTTTTTCTTTAAATTTACGAGTTTGGAACATCAGTTAATGCTAGAATTCGCTTGTGATTTACGAAACTGCATATAAATGAGAACACAGAACTGTAATCTAAGTAACGTAAAATTTTTATTAACAAATTGCGTACTTATTATTTTCAATTTTGATGTAAAAGTAAGTTATCCTCATTTCTAAAAATTCATCAATAACATCATTGAAAAAAAAAAAAAAAAAACAAATATCGACATAACAATGTCTCAAAAATACCATCTCAACGTTTCAAAAACTCTACAATCTGCAAATTTTCTGCGTATAAAATTGTTAAAATATTTAGAATTGTGTCTTATATGGATATTTTTCTCTTTATAAGCTGGTTTTTGTTGAATTTACTCTCTTTTTGTTGAATTTATTCGCTTTTTTATTTACCTTAAAATACATGAATATCTATTTCTCATGATTTTTTCTATGTTTCAAGATTAGATTATCATAACAAAATTTTTTAACTATAATAATAAATTAAGTAACAACATAATCTCATTATGACATTAAAACGACGTCAAGCGATGTCAATGCAAAATGAGAAATTACTATTAGAAAAGTTACGAAGTAATCTTTACAAAGATTGTGACAAAATGATTTTTACAGAGATCCGACTGTAATTTGTTGCGCACTTTGTATCTATTTATAAAGATATAAAAATAGTTTTATATTAATATAAAATGTTGATTATATTGATATATTAAGTTTATGTTGATTATATTGATATTAAGTTTAATAATTTTGTCTTTATAAAACATTGCAAAGTTTATTAGTATACTATAATTAAAACATACTATCTTAATATAAATATATTATATTACTAATATAATACATTTTTCAAGAAATATCTAATGATAAATTTTATAAAACTTTTTTTATCTTGTAATAACTGTTTTCTATTAAAATGTTTTTATTTAACCTCAAAATTATTTAGTATATAGGTAAACAAATATTATAAGTTTGTGTTAAAAACAAACTTGATCTTATTTCATATTTGATATTTAAACTTTTGTGTCCATAATATCAGAAATTGATCCGCGATCTCGAATAGAGAGAAATGACTGCATTTTCCAATTGATCGAATTATTCGAATAGGATTGGTTCTTTTTCCGTTTAAGATCTCAGATCGATTTTTAGCATCGTAGATACAAGTGTACTATTTTGTGATACATGCGTGTAATAAAATGGAAATAAGAATATTATGTAGTGTGCTTATCATTTTAGTCGTAATTGGGTGCGGTCAAAGTCTCGCTGCAAATGTTTTGAAGCATCGTTTATCTTTATTCCTCGTTAAATGTAGAATAAAGATAGAACAATGTTTTGAAACATTTGCAGCAAGTCTTGACCGCACTCATTGTAAAATCATAAACAAACTAATCACAGGCCAGCATTTTAGCTAATGTAAGATAATACTGGTCTGTAATTGATTGATTGCTTACGACTTAAGACTTAAGGCTTCATACCGATATTCACTGACAGTGAAGGGAGCCTAAAAATCTATACTTCATGTTACATGTGCTATAGATATCTAATATTAGCAATAAATATCGGAACGTAGCCTAAAACTTTTTTACATGCAATAAGCTCTAAGGGAAATAAAGTGTTTATTGAAATATATATAATTATTTAAGATAGCGGTAGTAATGGATTTCACGAAATACATTTTATATACATATCATATTTATGATACATTACCAGCTTTTTGTCTTCATGTATACGTGTGCATACATATGACATTTATGATAACTAAAGTAATGTATAAAATTTATTTAATGTTAACATAAATCAAAAACTATGCAATCATGAAATAATTGCATACTATATAAAGCTTTATTATAAATTATTTAGTTCTAGAAACTATTTAGTTCTTAATATTGAAAAAAATATTTCATTTCAAAATATTTACTGTTGTTATTTTATTTTATTTCAATATACTAAAAAATCAATTATGAAAATAAGAATCTCTTTGAAGTATCCTGTATTCTAGCACAAAAGTGCTATCTCTATTGGTAGTTTGGCTTACGATTGGCTTTTCCCCACCACTTAGACTCCGACCAATCATGGTCAAGTTGTCCACGTCCGGCGTCTATATAAGAGCGCAAGAAAAATTCTCCGACGCACATTCTGTTGTTCGTAGTCGCGCTGTAACGAACTTTTTTTTATCGAGTTAAAAAATGGCTCGTACAAAGCAAACTGCTCGTAAATCGACCGGAGGTAAAGCTCCTCGGAAACAATTGGCCACCAAAGCTGCACGTAAAAGTGCACCTGCTACTGGTGGTGTGAAGAAGCCTCATCGATATAGACCAGGAACAGTAGCTCTCCGTGAGATTCGCCGTTACCAGAAAAGCACGGAGTTGCTCATTCGTAAACTGCCATTCCAGCGTCTGGTTCGTGAAATAGCACAAGACTTCAAAACCGACCTTCGTTTCCAAAGTTCAGCTGTTATGGCTTTACAAGAAGCTAGTGAAGCTTATCTCGTTGGTTTATTTGAAGATACCAATCTCTGCGCAATTCATGCCAAGCGAGTTACTATTATGCCCAAAGACATCCAATTAGCTCGCCGAATCCGAGGAGAGAGAGCTTAACTTGACGAAACTTTTTAACAATCGGCCCTTTTCAGGGCCACTAATTACTTTTTGACGAAGGAATAAATCTCGTTTGTACATTTTCTTTCTATAGTTGTTTCCTACTATATTTTATTAACTCAAATTAAAATATTGCGTAGAGTTCTTTTGTCGAAAAATTGTACTTCAGTCTTCTCTATTCAAACACGTTTATCTCCTTATGTTAATTGGCAGTAACATGTTATATAGCTTAAATGTTTTTATTTACACGAGCATTTTTTTTCTTTAACATCATTTTATAGAATATGGATTATAGCGATAACTCCTGATAATGTTTAATAACCTTAATTATGAGTTTATATATGTAAAATATACAAATAAATACTTCTAATTCAAACATTATAAAATGATATCAAAAAGATTGTTACAAGTATCAAACGAGGGTTTATATGCACACTAGACTTGTATGTAAGTTTCAAATGTTTTTTGAGTATTTTAGATGTAATTAAGTTTAGAAAAAATCAGTTCTATTGGGATTAGCCAATTAATTAATTTACTAATTTATATACTTTGTGTGAAAAACAGTATTCATTTGCATAGACACATTTATCAGTTGTATTCGACGCCTATATGAATATTTAGTTCAGTCTTAAAACACAATATACTTTTTGTCATATGTAAGTAGAATTTCTACTGTTTGAAATCTCACGACACCTGAAAAATTGTTTTACAGACACATATAAGTGTTCTGTATGTAGTAAAAGCCACGCATGCCGTTTGAGATATCTTGCACAGTTCAACATTACTACTTTATCTGCCGAGCTTTATATTCCTCCTAACCTCTATAACCTTTCTCATAACAGTAAAATGCATAATCTTTTAACTCTACTAGTAGTACTAGTTAAGTTTCTTCTTTTTCTCTTTCCCTCTCTGTTTTTGCGCATAATATTTTATACAAATTCAGTGAGTTTAAATTAGTTTGCATTATACATACGTATAAATATCGTAACGCTACATACAAACGCGTTGTTTTTTACGTTTACATTTTCTAGAATAAAGTTATAATAATAAGATATAACTTGTACGCTTGCGCGCAATATATATATTATATATATATATTTTTAGGTTTAAAGTACACATATCTCTATCATTTTACAAGTAGCTATTAGCTATCTCAATTCGTATGTATTGTATTGTTAGTAATATGAATTTTTTAAATACATAAGTATTTTGTAAAAAAAAGTAACAATTCATTGTTAATGAACTTGCAACATTACATATAGATATCACTCTTTTTGTCGTGTTTATACCTGGCTTTTCTGAAAAATGCAATCTTTTGTGAATACTATATCTTATAGCACATACAATATATAAAACTATATAAAAACAAAATTTTAGAGTATTTTAGACCTCTTTTAATAACTTTCAAAAGCGTAATTTAAATATAATAAACAATATATTCCGCGTGAATGACTTATAACCTCGAATAAAATTAACAGGAATAAGATTATAATACACAAGTTTTTTTTATAGAAACGTAAAGCGAGCAGAAATTATCCAAACGTTTAATATATTTGTGGCCCTGAAAAGGGCCGATTGTTTAGAATCTCGACAGCTCTTCGCTTATCCACCAAATCCGTATAGAGTTCTGCCTTGGCGCTTCAGGGCGTATACGACATCCATGGCAGTCACGGTTTTCCTCTTTGCATGTTCAGTGTAGGTGACAGCATCACGAATGACGTTCTCAAGGAACACCTTCAACACACCTCGAGTTTCTTCGTAAATCAAGCCAGATATACGCTTGACACCACCACGTCGAGCGAGACGACGGATAGCAGGCTTGGTGATACCCTGGATGTTATCGCGAAGAACCTTTCTATGACGCTTTGCTCCACCTTTTCCCAATCCCTTTCCTCCCTTACCACGACCAGTCATCTTGAAATTTTCTGAACTATAGAACCACTCACTAACGAAAGAGCAGATCGAATGACGACTATGCCGGCTGTGTGCGCTCTTTTATAGCATAGCGAGGTAACTTCTCCCCACCACCGCGATACTGGCCAATCAGAACGTCTAACTTCTCTGTATAATACGCGTAATAAAATATAAAATATACATATTCGTAAACACACGCATATACATAATAACTTGAATAAATATACAATAAATTGAACAAATATATAAATGTACATATTTATAATACCTAATATATTTTTTATTTTATTTTAATAAGAAATATGAAAGAATTTACAGAACATAAAATAGACAATTATTTTATGTATTTAATTTGATTTATGTGCTACAAAAACGTAGTCTGACGAATTCTACTTTCCTCAACAATTGTCTTAGAATAATCTAGATGATGACGCTACTTGCAATAATAAATTGTATATATGGATATATATCTTGCTTATTGTTATATATTGTTATGAAATTAGTTACTTATCAAAGTAGTCTATGCTTCTCTCTCTCTCTTTCTTTTTTCTCTCTTCTCTTCTAAATTTTATATAAAATTTAATCAAAGAAATAGACCTATTGATCCGTGAAATACATATATCTATAATTAAAGAGATATTTTTTTATGATACATTATTAGTGCATTAGTTTAAAAAAAATTTATGATTCAAAATGATGCAATTACTTTTATATATATATATATGTATATATTCCAAAGAAATTAAAGAAATAACAATTTTTATAGCTGTATTTTGCATGTATCTCTTACAGTTGTGAATGTCCACCAATGGTATTGCGAGAAAGTAGGAGGAACGCGCTATTAGCACATGATTGGTGCGCTCGTACGGATGCTCGTGACTATATTTAGGTGCCGCTAGCTGACGAATGAACACTTCATCTTTGACTCTTAATTCGTGCTGTTCGACGAAGGAAAGTTATAAAGATGCCACCGAAGGCTAGCGGTAAAGCAGTAAAGAAAGCCGGTAAGGCTCAGAAGAATATAAGCAAAGCTGACAAGAAGAAGAAAAGAAAGAGGAAGGAGAGTTATGCGATTTACATCTACAAAGTATTGAAGCAAGTACATCCCGATACCGGAATCTCCAGCAAGGCTATGAGCATCATGAACAGTTTCGTTAATGATGTTTTCGAGCGCATTGCAGCCGAAGCATCGCGACTGGCTCATTATAACAAACGATCCACTATTACATCTCGGGAAATTCAAACCGCTGTAAGACTTCTCCTGCCTGGTGAATTAGCAAAACACGCAGTCAGCGAAGGCACGAAGGCAGTAACCAAGTACACAAGTTCAAAGTGAACAAGTTATGACAAAATCGGCCCTTTTCAGGGCCACTAATTATATTCCAACGTTTGACATTCTTATTGCAATAAAATTCTACAGCTAAGTTGTATGGTAGATATTCAAAGATATACAAACGGCAAGTTCCACTTGCCGATCGCAACGCTCGTGAGCGTTATCTATCTGTGTTTAACTTTCGATGAAAAGCAAGGATAAAATGATTCCACGCAAAGTGAGTTGTATCTAATAGTTGCAATATCACTTTTTTTCTACTATATCACTGAATATCACATGTTCTTTCAGTCTTAGTACACAACATTTATTTACTTATTTCAATTTATTTTTCAACAATGTAAAAATAATTTTTAATATACAATGAGTTACATCTAGTAATTCTTTTTTTAACATTGCTTCTCCAGTATATTATGGTCTTTCAGTACTTAGTATAATTATTTAATTTGTAGTTTAATTTTAAAAAATGTGTAGTTTAATTTTTTTTTAAATTCTACTTGTCTTCACTTTTTTGAGAAATCGATATTGGAATTTTTATATAGTAGTAATGTTTCTAGTTATGTATAAAACATTTTTTTATTAGGAAAATAAAAGATTGAGTTTGAAGAATTTATTTTTTTTTATAAAGAATATAAATAATCCAATTAGAGTTATCTGGATATGAAACCATATAAGTTGTTTGATATCTGTTTTACGAACGTGATCATAAATATGTGTATTTAAAAAATTATTTTTCATGTTTATTATAAAATACGTTTTATGTTTATTATAAAATACGTTTATTATATATACTTCATGTTTATTATAAAATACGTATTATAAAATATGTTTATTATAAATGTGTATTTAAAAAATTATTTTTCATGTTTATTATAAATTGTAGTATTTCATATATCAAATACTTTTAAATTACTAAGTAAGAATCAACCATATTGACTGTTTTATGACTTCTTTCATTTCCATTAAATTAAGTATAATAATATCAATTCTTTTTTATATTAAAAGTAAAAACTGATGTACTAAAAGGAAAAACTTTTACGTAATTGATTAATACGTATATACTATACGAACAAATATATAATACACACATACACACACACACATATATATATATATATATATAAATATATTTATAATGTGTACATGGTTTATTTCTTTGGATGTATCTTTTATATATTTGAATGATAGAAAAGCGTAATAAAATCGTATGAGACGTCTTCAGGACGTCATTTTGTTCTTTGAAAAAGATAAGATATATTTCATTCATATATTTCTTAATGTTAATTAAACTACACTAAATAAGAAAGTAAATTAAACGTCTAACATAATTTATTTAAATTTATTTTATTTTAAATTTATTGTTAGTGTAATTTAAGGTATATAATATGTTATTAAGCAATTGTATAAACAACTGTGTGTGTATGTAAAAGTCTATGTATAAAATTACAATATCTGTAGAATATATATAATTATTATAGACATATAAGTATTATTATAAATATATACTGTATATTGTTAAAAACTAAAGTAAGAAAAGCGCTTTATCGATAATCGGAAAGTTCACTCGCGTTTACGTGTACTTATAAAGTTTTTATGTTCTGCCATATAAAGATAAACTACTTTACTTTCTGTTTTTACAACAGAAGATCACACATTTTGAAAATTAATTCAACATAATGAAGTGCAGTTATATATTAGTCTTAATTTTTCAAATTTATTGTTTGTTTATTTTTTATATTTTATATTTTTTATATACTTGTATTATTACTATATACTGTTTTTTATATTATCCTTATTTTATTTACAATATATATATACATAATACTAACAAAGAGAGATCCCTTCTTGGCCCAGAGTCGGCTGAAGTACGAATAAATAATAATACTAACAAAGAGAGAAAAGAAAATGAAAATACATATAAAATTGTTTATTCATTATTTTAAACTGCAATAAAACTTATTATACAACAACACTTTTTTTTAATATTCAAAATCGATCGATTCTCGAGTTTCGAGACACACTAAACAGTATTTTTTGTTCACGCATTCGCAGGAATGATAAGGTAGAAAAATTTCGGAACGTTGTTGATCTATGAAAACTTTGCTGCATATTTCGAAAAAAATGTATCACAAAAAAAAACGTTTCAGACAAAAGTTACTCATTTTGTTACGGGAATTGAGGATCTGTTGAGAAAATATAGGTTTCCATTAAAAAAAATGGAGTTTACCTTCAATTGACCTTGAAGTCGTTCACAAACTTAAAAAACATTAATGCAATTCTCTTTCCCTTTTAGAATGGACTTTTGTCTGAAACATTTTTTCATAAAATGCTTTGTTTTCAAAATATTCGGTTGTCTCAATTTAAATGCCGCACTCTGTATATGCTTACGCGATATGATTTGTTTTCATGTGTTATTATCACATTACTTCTAAAACACATATCGACTCGCGCACATATTGACATAGCTTTAAGTAACTGAATGATACTTTATATTGATAATTTATACATAAGTATAAAAACTGGTTAGGTATTTAAAAACAAACTTCTTCACAAACAACAAAATTCTTCAAAAACAACTATTACGTTTTTTGTATGTCTCGAGACTCGAGAATAGATCGATTCTGAATATTAAGAAAAAGTGTTGTTATATAAGTTTTATTGCAGTTTAAAATACAATTTTATATGTATTTTTATTTTCTTTTCAAAAATTGCTTACCAACCACCAGAAAATCACGTTAAATCATACAGTCAGCAACAAAGTTACGCGATATGTATATTTAGAAATAATTGTAACAAATAACGTCAAGTTCCGCAACAAAAAATTTACATTAATAGTCAAAATTGAAATATTCTAAAAACTGAGAATATCAATAAACACTCGCAGTTGATATCAATATGAAAAGCTGGTTTCATTATATTGACTGATCTAAGTATTTTGTCTTTTTTTTTTTTTTTAGGAAAAATTGTATATATCACACTTACGAAATATTCTTATTAAAGTATTAAATTTTTATATTCTTTCCATAATTCTATAAAATTAAATGTAACAATATATTTTTTAGCATTTGACAAATTTCGGCTTGATAAAATCTCTATTGGTGTGAAAAGTGCAAATTATGCGCAAACTTTTTCTTGTTATATATACTTTAATTTTATTTTAACTTATCACTTTAAATGAAAATGTTAAACAATATTTATATGTACACAAACACACACAATATCAATGTCTTCTGTCTTGGTCAGTCATTATTTTGTGTTTGTCCTTTACCTCTTTGTTTCTTTTACGAATAATATTTAATAAAAACAAAAAAACCTTTATCACACACAGTCACACATGTTTAAAAAAATAAACTTTTGTTTTTCACTTTTCTTATGTCCGTGATCTTGAATGTCTATGATAATTACAATTGTCTTGGGATGAGTTACAATCGTAGACGTTCCAAAAATTGCAGTTTTATTTGAAAAACTAGAGAAAATTTATACATCTTTTGGCGTCTTCAAAAGTAAACAATGTGATCAACACATTCTCCTTGAAACTGCCTTTCTTTCATCTCAAAAACAGGTTTTCGTAGACGGAAAAAAAATGATGTTGAATCAACAGCATCAGTTTAATTGAAATATATCCTGTTGATGCAACATCAATAATTTTGCACTACACACAGCAG